>JADBJO010014037.1:0-29352 GCA_016801955.1 Conus betulinus | reverse complement strand
CAGAATCAAAACAGAAGAAATGTAAAGGATTGCATGCACACAGATTAATGTGGATACAAGTTGAAACAGAACAAATTTTTACAGGATTTGCACACACACACACACACACACACACACACACACACACACACACACACACACACAGAGTCACAGACACAGACAGAAACACACACACACACACACACACACACACACACACACACACACACACACACACACATGCTAAATACTCACATTTGGGATTCCTTCATGTTGTCCAAAGCCATGTACATCTTAATCACACCGTCTATGCCACAATTGTTCACTAATCACGCATTACTTTGGCACAAGCTTTGTGCACTTGTCGCTTTTTACAAAGTCACCCTTTGCTGCTTGTGTTGCCTAATATGTAGAAGTGTATGTGTGCTTCTCTCACTCCAGATCAACAGTTCATGATCAGTTGACAATAAGATATTAAATAATTTTTTGTGATATGCTCCCTCAAAATCTGTCGCAGAAGTGAATTCATACTTTGTACGTATACAAACATAGTAATTCGATAAACATGTAAAAACACTGGGAGCCGGAGGGATGGGCGCGCACACACACACACACACACACACACACACACACACACACACACACACACACACACACACACACTGTCTGAGTGCATGTACAGTGAACAGGAGCATTATTACCGTTTATTAACTTTACGCTGCTTCTGCTGGGCCAGTGGCATCAGACCTTGAAGAAGGGGGGAGACAATAGCCATGTGCTCTGACATCATGACACGCAATTTCTCCTGCTCTGTTTTTTAGACCCCACACACCCTCTCTTTAGCAGATTGATAACTGCATGTGTTTCCTCACCCCCTTGTTCCCCATGCAGAGCCAGTCCAAAATGATGAAGATGGATGAAAGGAACACAATGGTTTTCCCAAGATATGCTGCTTTGGGATGATGCGAGACTGGGGGAATTCTTTTCTAAAGAAAGACATGTATTGTTTGATATCACTATCCAGTGTGTCAATGTCACTCTCAGTCATGGGTTTTTGATGTGAGATTTTTGTGTGGATGTGTGAGAATAGTGTATTCAGCATTTTGAATCTGTTAGATATACTCCTAGCTCTGAGCAGGATAGCCTTCTCTTGAGTCAGCTCAGCTGTTTTGCTGACAACACTTTCACATAAATGTGTAATTGTCTCTGGCTTCAAATATTTGTTGCAGTGGTTGCCTATAAATGACTTGCCATGATAGGCCTGCTTGTGGATTTTTTTCTGATGCAGGGCAACATCTAAATGCTGTGTGACAGGACCTGACAAGCGTGGAAGATAAAGCTGTGATTTCCTGTCTTCTATTTCGCCTTCTTTCTCATGTACCTGCTCCATCAGTTCTTGTTGTTCTTGCTGAAAAACACTCAGGGGTGTGCTGTCATCATCATCAGGCTCATTAAACACTATTCTTGATTCTAGTTGCCTTTTCTCTACTTCTAAAGATTCAATCTCTTTCAGTTTGTCAACAAAGTCAGAAAAGGCTGACTTTGTCTCTATCTGTTTGTCTTCAGCTGCAAAGGATTCTGCAATTTCCTTATCTAGAGCATGGCACTCACCTTCCAGTAGGTCATGGTGCTTTTTTTTTTACCACTCCCAGAAGAATGTGCAGATAGGGAGGTGCTACATGGTTGAGTGTAATGTCAATGATAGGTTTTCTGATGACATATTGTGCAGCTTGGCAATTTTTCTTTTGGAATTTCGGAATTTTTTGTAATCTCTCCTGATGCCCTGTAAGCTGCGCTGTGTGATGTTGCCTTCATTACAGTGAGGAGGGGTGTGTATTTGGCTTTTTGATGCTGTGCAGTATAGGCAGGGGTGTGTTCCCTGAGCACCTGACAGACCATACAGCTTGAGCAGAAAATCATAATCCCCAAACAAAAACAGTTTGATCGTCTTGTTTCTCCATGTCATGGACTTCAGCGCTGCCAGCTGTTCTTTGTAAGGATCCATGATTCTCTTCAAATTCTCTGGGCTGTCCTTGCAGTCTGCAATGGCCAGGACACAGGTGTTGTGTTTGGAGTTTGGATTGTGAAGATTTGCAATCTGCAATCTGAAGCATCAGTTTAAATGTACCACCCCCCCATGTGGTCCCCACCTATCTTTACCCAGATCTCATCCTGTGGGATTGTATTGTCATGCCATGTCAGCTTGTTCTCTCTGTCATACTGCTGCAACAGGTTTTCTACCAGCTTTGGAATGTCTTTGATTTCTCCTATTGTTTTCTCTTCTTCTTTCTGTCTGCCATTCTCATCAACACAAATGAGTTTTCTCTGTACTATTTCAATTTCTCCAACATAGCTTCTTTCTGTTGTTGTCTTTCTTTCTTTTCACAGTCAAATGTTAATCCTATACTTCTGAGAAATCTCTTTTGCTGTCTGTACTTTGTCCAGCTTAACCCCAGACTAGTTCTAAGTGCAGACCCTTGCTTTTTGGTCACTCTCACAGGGCCACATCCAGCAGCATCAAGAATCTTTTGTCTGTGGGTGCGAGCAGTTCTTTTGATTTCTGATCCATGTGTTTTTGATTACATCATCTCTACTGCTTCCTGAAATATTCATTCTGATCTTCTGTATCATGTGAGATCTTTTCTTTCTGAGAGGAGATGATGCCAAAGCAGAAGATTTACGGGGCTGTCTGATCCTTTTCAACACAATTGGTTGACCCCTTGTTTTTTTGCACCTAACTGTTAAATGGTCACTTGACTGTCGCAGCTTCCTGCGTACCAAACGTGTCAGTAATTTTTCTTCTTCATCAGTGAGCGGTTTATCAATATCCTGATCATCATCCGAGTCTAAAAAGATCATTTTATTTTTTTTTTCCGATGTCGGAAAGGCGATAGAGCTACGTCACTGACTTGCGGCGTTTTCGGTGTGATTGGTGATGTTTGTGTGCAGAGTGTTTTGGGTTTTTTAACTGGGGTTGACGTAGACTGACAGAATGACGTTGACACACTTTCGTCAACTAGCAAGTCGGCAGGATCAGAAGTTTGCTGTGCGGGTCTTTTCACTGTCCCTACTCTCGGTTTTGGGGGACCACCACCTTTGGTTTGTGATTGAAAGCGGCTGCATGTTTTGCACTGCACTGACTGATCGACAGCTCTGGATCGAAAGTTTTCTGACATTTTCTGAATATCTGAACACCTGACTCGCCTCTGGACACACTCCACAAGATGATCTCTGCCGTCAAAGCAAGGGTCGGTGCAACTTGCTTGTCAAGCTGGGCAGGCGACCAAGTGTGGACGTCCCACGCGATGCTGCTTCACTGATCTAGACAGATAGACAGTGGCAATGGCTCGTCGCACAGCAAGAAGATCCGTGGGGTGGGGGTGGGGGGGGGGGGGTCTTCTCCAGTGGGCGTGGCCCGGTACAAGTGCCAGGTTTGCTAAACGGCCAAATCCAGGCAAAGTGAGAAAATGGACCACCACCTTTTCTTCGATCGGATGGACGCGGGACTTGTCGATGTTCTGGTCCATCCTATCAATCCCTCCCATGGTCTTGTTGTAGTGGTTGATGAGAGCTGGCTGATCAATGTTGACGTGCTGCCTGGCTTGCCTGGAAAACCTACTTGTTTTCTGTGTAGGATTCACTCCCACCTTGTTGGAGACCACATTGACAACGTTGTTGTCATTCCAACGAGCCACGATTATGGCATTGCTTGTGTCAGTGTAGTAGTCGAAGGGTGCCCCTTGGAGTTTTATTCATCATCTCCTGCACTGATCGCAGCGGACAATCTTCAACCTGATTTTTGCACGAATGGTTCCTGTGCATGCAATGCCTTTGGAAGAGAGGTAGTCCACGAGTTTCAATGACGTGAAGAGGTTGTCAAACTTGAGGTGGAAAGCATCTTGTCCTTGGATTTCAGATACAAGATGGATGACAACTGATCCTCCCATTCCCACAGCGGGGCAAGTCGCAACAGCTTGCCTTCCTTTCGCCCCTTGGTAGGGCTCAAATTGGACGGCGTATCCCAAGGGGGTAGCAAGGACCCACATCTTGAATCCAAATCGGATGGGTTTGCCTCTTATAAATTGTTTGAGCCATGCCGACCATAGTACAGGACCATGCTCTTATCAATGCTGAGATTCTGTTGTCTTAGAAAGTAATGAAGGCTTCTTTCATTCAGCATGGTCAGTCAGTGGTCTGACTTTGGCCATCTTGTCATCAGCTTCAAGGTTGGTGTTGTCACTCACATGGAGGTATCTCATGATCTCCTCGAATCTGTCTCGGCTCATGGCTGAGGTGACAGCTGTATTATGAATGTCCATGTCATTGGACCAGTACATTCTGCGTCGGGGAAGTGTGCAGTAACAGATAGGATTAGGATGGCCAGAAAGGTGCGAACCTTTCTGAGTCAGCTTTGCGTTTTTTGCCATGTTGTGAAGAGATTGCACCGTACTCTGCATTCCCCAGTTCAGAAACGTGTTCATTTGAATCCTGCACACACACACACACACACACACACACACACACACACACACACACACACACACGTTTTAGATATTGATTTATTTTATCTTTCTTTCTTGATTTCTCTCTCTCTCTCTCTCTCTCTCTCTCTCTCTCTCTCTCTCTCTCTCGGGGAGGGAGGGAGGGAGGAGGGAGAGGGAATAGAGGGAGGTAGGTACATGATAAAAATAACTATAAAAAACTGATCATGTCGTTCTCTTGGGGAGTAGACTGAGTGCTGTCACCACCAGTGATCTGTCTTCCGTCAGCATAAATGACTGTTGCTGAAGCAGATGACTAAAGTTGCCGCCCATTCAGATTGTGAATTTCAGCATCTTCATCTCCACCGTCCTCGTCTGTCAATTCATCAGTAGATGGGGGGGGGTCAATGTAGATATTGGTAGTTTGGAAAACAGTGTCCGCTTCAAGGTTATCCAGTACTTCATTCACGTTGTATCGTCTGCAAAACAGAGATCGTTTTGATAAAGTAAGCATCCAGGAAGTCGAGCATGCACATATTTAGGCTAGTTTGACTGTTGGTTGGTTTGGCTTTTACGTCTCAGCCACTTTCGCGGATCAGAGACAGCTGGTCACATTGTCCTGAGACCAGCGAACCAGTTTCAGTAATGCCGGGATTCAAACCCTTGACCTTTGGAATAAGAATCGAACCCTCTACTGACCGAGCTATCCAGCTCTTCGATTAGTTTGACTTTATTTCTCTAAGAGATAAGCTGAAATAAAAAAGAAACACATGATGTGTCATTGTTTTTTGTTTGTTTCTCCTGTGCCTGTTTTATCAATCCTGTAACTAATAACATTGACGTAACGAGAAAAAAAATCAAAATCATAACATATCATGATGAAACGAAATAACAATGTAACACAAATATGTCAGCACTGTTACAATTTAGACTGATTTGAAACACAAAAAAACTGTCATTAGCATGAAATGAAAAAACCTGTACCCACTCGTGCCTAGCGTCCCTATAGTGGAACGCCTATAAAAGGCAACAAATTTTACCTGTTATAAACAATAAGCTTATCACGGCTGTTCAGAGCGAGATCTTTAGTTCTCGCCAAAGCAAGGGAGCTAACACCTCTCCCACTGCTGCACAGGCCAAGGTCAGGGAAGGCAGTGTTTACTGCAGGCCGCTCCCTACCAGCTTGCTAACTGCGCTGTACATAGCGCTGCTGTCAGCTGTTTACACAACGAGTCTAGCAGCATATGTTTTCGGCACTGCTGAGCGGCCCGTTAAAAGCGGGTTGTCAGTTTGACAATTTGTTGTTGTCGTGAAGAATATAATACTTATACGCTCCTGAGATGACTGTATTGGCGAATTGCAGACAACTGTTTTAATACCAAACTCGACTAGGTTTATTTTCCTGCTGCAGAGAACGAAGAAACAGCATGAAATTGTGTATTAAGTGGTCAGGCGGCATTACAACAATGACAATACACACAAAAGTCGATCACAACTAACTCACATCAGCGCTTAATGGCAAGACTATTTTCCCTCATGATTAGTACACAACAAGTTTTATACATGCCTCTGCTCAGACTACAGCAACAAAAAGTCGGATTAGAAGTGTTTAAAGCTTGTTTGTTCCAAAATGCGCAATGTAACTGACAACGGCAGTTTCATGCAGCTGAACTTTGGCAGCCACACGCACGTGACATGACCAAAGTCTCAAGGTTTGCATCAAACTAGTGATTTTCTTTTTTTTGCGAACAATTCTAACCCTGTATTTCTTCTGTTATAAAATGCAAAATCAAATACAGTCTTTTGATTCTTTTTCATCACACACACACACACACGCGCGCGCGCGCGCGCGCGCGCGCGCGTGCGCGCACGCACTCACTATGACGGGGTACGCACACTGGGTATGACTATATGCTACAAAAAAGTGTGTGTGCGTGTGTGTGTGTGTGTGTGTGTGTGTATGTGTGTGTGTGTGTGTGTGTGTGTGTGCGCGCGCGCATGTGTTTATGTGCATGCGTGCGCGTGCGTGAGAGCGTGCGTGCGCGTGTGTGTGTGAACACGCAAACGCATTCCTGCTTTTTCAAAAGATCGGAGACGGTGTGTGTAGCTGTGCGCATAAGAAAATCAAGTAATATGGCATCTTCCAAGTCAGCCCGGCTGACCTATAGACACACAGTGCCTGTGCCCAAGAGACAGCACTATGAGCTGTATAGATAACACATGTCCAACTAGCTCACACACGCGTCAGTATCCCCCACTGGAGAAGACCAGTGAACCAGCTGCAAACAGAGTTCGCTTGTTGACCCTGGCCCTCGAAATAGAAAACCCAGCGCTCGCTGCACACACAACGGTGTCAGATACACACATAGGAACCTGAGGTTTAACTTCACAGCTAGCTATTCTGTGCAAGAATGGCCTGCGCTGAAATGAAGAGAAGGGATGTGTGTGTGTTGGGGGGGGGGGGGGGGGGAGGTGGGGGTGGGGGGGGGGGGTTTAGATGAGATGCCCCTGCCGAGGATATTGTGAGAGAGGACAGGAGAGTGGGATTTGATGGCTGGCAGATGTAACTCTGGAAAAATAAATGTATTTTCATTTTCTTGTCTCTCATTCATTTAAAAGAAAACTAAAACATAAACAGACTCTCTTACTTGAAAGAAAACATAACACAAGAAAGAGACACACACACGCACACGCATGCACGCATGCGCCCGCGCGCACACACGCACACACACACACACACACACATATATATATATATATATATATATATATATATATATATATATATAATATAAATAAACATGCAATACTCACTGTTTCAGTTCTGCTGTCTCAGGAACTGTATCCTGGCATTCCTTAGCCAAAAACATGATTTGCCTGTAGCATGCCTTTTTACATGTGCCTGTAGCATGCCTTTTTACATGATTTGCCTGTAGCATGCCTTTTTACATGATTTGCTAGCATGCCTTTTTACATGAGGTGCCTGTAGCATGCCTTTTTACATGATGTGTCTGTAGCATGCCTTTTTACATGATGTGCCTGTAGCATGCTTCATTTCTACCACTGATACAGTGGTCAGCAGTCAAAAATCTGATATGCATGTAAAGCATTGTGGTACAAACCTTACAACACACACACACACACACACACACACACACACACACACACACACACACACACACACATACACACACACACACAAACACACACACACAACACACACACACACACACACACACACACACACACACGTGCGCGCGCACACACACACACAGAGAGAGAGAGAGAGAGAGAGAGAGAGAGAGAGAGAGAGAGAGAGAGAGAGAGAGAGAGAGCACAGAATCACAAATCAGAAGAAATGTAAAGGATTTGCATGCACACACACTAATACAAGTTGAAGAAACAGAGCAAATTTTTACAAAATTAACACACACACACACACACACACACACACACACACACACACACACACACACACACACACACTCTCTCTCTCTCTCTCTCTCTCTCTCACACACACACACACACACACACACACACACACACACACACACACACACACACACACACAGAGAGAGAGAGAGAGAGAGAGAGAGAGAGAGAGAGAGAGAGAGAGAGAGAGAGAGAGAGAGAGAGACAGAATCAAAACAGAAGAAATGTAAAGGATTGCATGCACACAGATTAATGTGGATACAAGTTGAAACAGAACAAATTTACAGGATTTGCACACACACACACACACACACACACACACACACACACACACACACACACACACACAGAGTCACAGACACAGACAGAAACACACACACACACACACACACACACACACACACACACACACACACACACACACCATGCTAATACTCACATTTGGGATTCCTTCATGTTGTCCAAAGCCATGTACATCTTAATCACACCGTCTATGCCACAATTGTTCACTAATCACGCATTACTTTGGCACAAGCTTTGTGCACTTGTCGCTTTTTACAAAGTCACCCTTTGCTGCTTGTGTTGCCTAATATGTAGAAGTGTATGTGTGCTTCTCTCACTCCAGATCAACAGTTCATGATCAGTTTGACAATAAGATATTAAATAATTTTGTGATATGCTCCCTCAAAAAATCTGTCGCAGAAGTGAATTCATACTTTGTACGTATACAAACATAGTAATTCGATAAACATGTAAAAACACTGGGAGCCGGAGGGATGGGCGCGCACACACACACACACACACACACACACACACACACACACACACACACACACACACACACACACACACTGAGTGCATGTACAGTGAACAGGAGCATTATTACCGTTTATTAACTTTACGCTGCTTCTGCTGGGCCAGTGGCATCAGACCTTGAAGAAGGGGGGAGACAATAGCCATGTGCTCTGACATCATGACACGCAATTTCTCCTGCTCTGTTTTTAGACCCACACCCTTCTCTTTAGCAGATTGATAACTGCATGTGTTTCCTCACCCCCTTGTTCCCCATGCAGAGCCAGTCCAAAATGATGAAGATGGATGAAAGGAACACAATGGTTTTCCAAGATATGCTGCTTTGGGATGATGCGAGACTGGGGGAATTCTTTTCTAAAGAAAGACATGTATTGTTTGATATCACTATCCAGTGTGTCAATGTCACTCTCAGTCATGGGTTTTTGATGTGAGATTTTTGTGTGGATGTGTGAGAATAGTGTATTCAGCATTTTGAATCTGTAGATATACTCTCTAGCTCTGAGCAGGATAGCCTTCTCTTGAGTCAGCTCAGCTGTTTTGCTGACAACACTTTCACATAAATGTGTAATTGTCTCTGGCTTCAAATATTTGTTGCAGTGGTTGCCTATAAATGACTTGCCATGATAGGCCTGCTTGTGGATTTTTTTTCTGATGCAGGGCAACATCTAAATGCTGTGTGACAGGACCTGACAAGCGTGGAAGATAAAGCTGTGATTTCCTGTCTTTTCGCCTTCTTTCTCATGTACCTGCTCCATCAGTTCTTGTTGTTCTTGCTGAAAAACACTCAGGGGTGTGCTGTCATCATCAGGCTCATTAAACACTATTCTTGATTCTAGTTGCCTTTTCTCTACTTCTAAAGATTCAATCTCTTTCAGTTTGTCAACAAAGTCAGAAAAGGCTGACTTTGTCTCTATCTGTTTGTCTTCAGCTGCAAAGGATTCTGCAATTTTCCTTATCTAGAGCATGGCACTCACCTTCCAGTAGGTCATGGTGCTTTTTTACCACTCCCAGAAGAATGTGCAGATAGGGAGGTGCTACATGGTTGAGTGTAATGTCAATGATAGGTTTTCTGATGACATTATTGTGCAGCTTGGCAATTTTTCTTTTGGAATTTCGGAATTTTTTTGTAATCTCTCCTGATGCCCTGTAAGCTGCGCTGTGTGATGTTGCCTTCATTACAGTGAGGAGGGGTGTGTATTTGGCTTTTTGATGCTGTGCAGTATAGGCAGGGGTGTGTTCCCTGAGCACCTGACAGACCATACAGCTTGAGCAGAAAATCATAATCCCCAAACAAAAAACAGTTTGATCGTCTTGTTTCTCCATGTCATGGACTTCAGCGCTGCCAGCTGTTCTTTGTAAGGATCCATGATTCTCTTCAAATTCTCTCTGGGCTGTCCTTGCAGTCTGCAATGGCCAGGACACAGGTGTTGTGTTTGGAGTTTGGATTGTGAAGATTTGCAATCTGAAGCATCAGTTTAAATGTACCACCCCCATGGTCCCCACCTATCTTTACCCAGATCTCATCCTGTGGGATTGTATTGTCATGCCATGTCAGCTTGTTCTCTCTGTCATACTGCTGCAACAGGTTTTCTACCAGCTTTGGAATGTCTTTGATTTCTCCTATTGTTTCTCTTCTTCTTTCTGTCTGCCATTCTCATCAACACAAATGAGTTTTCTCTGTACTATTTCAATTTCTCCAAACATAGCTTCTTTCTGTTGTTGTCTTTCTTTCTTTTCACAGTCAAATGTTAATCCTATACTTCTGAGAAATCTCTTTTGCTGTCTGTCTGTACTTTGTCCAGCTTAACCCCAGACTAGTTCTAAGTGCAGACCCTTGCTTTTTGGTCACTCTCACAGGGCCACATCCAGCAGCATCAAGAATCTTTTGTCTGTGGGTGCGAGCAGTTCTTTTGATTTCTGATCCATGTTGTTTGATTACATCATCATCTCTACTGCTTCCTGAAATATTCATTCTGATCTTCTGTATCATGTGAGATCTTTCTTTCTGAGAGGAGATGATGCCAAAGCAGAAGATTTACGGGGCTGTCTGATCCTTTTCAACACAATTGGTTGACCCTTGTTTTGCACCTAACTGTTAAATGGTCACTTGACTGTCGCAGCTTCCTGCGTACCAAACGTGTCAGTAATTTTTCTTCTTCATCAGTGAGCGGTTTATCAATATCCTCATCATCCGAGTCTAAAAAGATCATTTTATTTTTCCGATGTCGGAAAGGCGATAGAGCTACGTCACTGACTTGCGGCGTTTTCGGTGTGATTGGTGATGTTTGTGTGCAGAGTGTTTTGGGTTTTTTTTAACTGGGGTTGACGTAGACTGACAGAATGACGTTGACACACTTTCGTCAACTAGCAAGTCGGCAGGATCAGAAGTTTGCTGTGCGGGTCTTTTCACTGTCCCTACTCTCGGTTTTGGGGGACCACCACCTTTGGTTTGATTGAAAGCGGCTGCATGTTTTGCACTGACTGATTGACAGCTCTGGATCGAAAGTTGTCCAGATTTCTGACATTTTCTGAATATCAAGTGCAACACGGTCGGTCGTAGTTTTGCAGTCGGACAGGTTGCTAGCGCGTTTCAGCCCCATGAGTTTTTGGTAACATTTCATACAAATGGCTGTAGACTGCTTGCCCTCTTCATCATTCAAAATGTCTAAATTGTAACAACGTGAGAGTTCTGCGGCATAGTTTTTACATAATCTCACACAATACCGTTTATCTTTTCTCCTTTCGTAACACGCGTTCTCCACAAACTCGACACATAGAATTTAGTCTAGCACAGTGCACACTGTAATCGTGGTGCTCGCTTACCGCTGACTGCTGAGACGCCATTGTAAGGAAAACTGATGAGTCACTTACCTCAAACTATACACACAAAACCACACTTTAAAGATGATAATTTCGTTATAAAACACACACACAGACACAAGTTGACTTCACATAATCCTCTGGCAACCCAAAATGAACCAAAACATGTGGCATTTAGTTGTATCTGAAGGTTGGAAAACAAACAAAATCAGTCACAAGCACAGCTCTCTGCAACACGTCTCACAGAAGAAGAAAAAGTGCCGATCTGACTAAGCTTGGCACATCTGGCATCGCTGAACTCGGTCAGGGTCAGCGGGTCACGCGGGTTGAAATACCTATAGCGTCCCACTATAGGGACGCTAGGCATAAATGGGTTAAGATTTGGACTTGAAAAGTACAGCAATCATTGCTTTACAATTGCAACCACATTTACAAATATTTATAATTTAACGGCACGATTATCCCCACATTATAGTAACACTTCAAAATAATCACACAATTCTCAAACCACGCATCCAAACGTCTAATCGTGCGTGGGCACGCTCGCAAACACAAAACACTCGTTCCCCTTGCACACACAAGCAGACGGTGGGCGAAGAATATGAGACTGGCGATTGTGACTGGGGCGGACGACTGAGACCAAGCAAGTCCCAACCCTAAATCACCAGGTTCTCCACTATCCCCACCGACTACCGCATCAACAGATGAGTGAGTTCAAAGAAAGAGAATTTTGGATGTTAATTTTGAATGGCCAGGTAAAAGATCGAATTAACCAGAGAAAAGAGGTCTCAAACAATATTTCTTTTATGATTTTGAAAACAACAACAACAACATATGCGCAAAAGAGAAGAATTAACCGGCTAACAACCCCCCCCCCCCCCCCCCCCCCCCCCCCCCCCCCCCCCCCCCCCCCCCCCCACAACGATGCTTACCAGCTACCCGTTGGTGACCCAAGAAAGTGGTGGATCAAGCAACACTCTGCCCTCTGTCCAGTCGAGAGAACCAGCCGAGCAGATGCGGGAACGCTGACATCCCTCCCCTACAGGCCGACTGCAGGAATGAAGGTACTGACTGTACCTTCGGCGATATGGTCGAGAACCAAAACTGGAGCGGGCGCTCCCAGGGACATTTTCCGCACAAGTGAAGAGAAAGCCTTTCTAACCGCTGGCAGCAAACATACCACCATATATTACAGAGTGAGAACACTGCAAGCTAAGGGGAATGCTGCACGTGTGGCAGGTAAAAAGACAGGTGAAAGGCCGATCGAGACAGCCAGATCAAGAGAAAGGCACCAGCCACGCGCGAACCTGCAGGATGAATATCACAGACAGTGAAATTATAGAGAGAGAAAGTAACCTAACCTGAGCTGAACGACATTAAGGTGCAAACACATTACAAGCCACATTAAGGAATTGATACACGACAGCAACAACAACAACAACAAAAAAATAAATCGCAGGCCTCGTGAAAAACCCCTCTCCTAAAAACGTCTGTTTCTCTCAGATACAGTGCTCTTTTGTATCTTGACGCATGTGCAAATTCACAACAATGGGACTGAACCCAGCCCTCTGTGATCGACAGAGTACGATAAATCTAATAGAAACATTCACGATAGAATTATACGGGGTGATACACAGTACTACATTTATCAATCAATCAAAACAAACCTTCAGACAATAAAAGTAGCATTCCGGGCCAGTGGTGATTCAATACTGTTAACATTACCGAAGTGTAAACTGTCACCACACCTGATACACAAGCCAAAAGGGGACATAACTTTAGTTGAGGGAAAGGTCCCTCTGATGGATTCCCCCCAATGGGTGTGCTGATTACGGAGCATCCATATTGTTAGAACCCTTGATATATTGCGAAAAGAGAAAGCATGACTCCAATTGGGGTTTCGGTGATCAGTACCAATGCACTCTTTCCAAGGGTTCTGTGCAGGGGGCGATCTGTGAGTACATCCTGGAATTCCTGACATAACATATGCAGTTGTTCTGTCTGAGCCGAGGAAAGGCTGAAACCACAACAAACGTCCTGCCACGACTCTTCCTCGACGAGAGGAACAGTGGAGATGTCCTGAGCCACCGATACTGCGCCCTCATCGCCACACTCAACGATGACTGGGGTGTAGCCTGCCTGGCACTGAGTTCGCTGAACGTATGCTTTTCAGGAGGCTGGCGTGATACAAACGTTCCTTCCCTCGCACTCGAATATGGCAATTCTAATCATCCACGCGACTGCAGACCAAAAAGGGCCCTGCCAAACAAGCTGTAGCTTGTTCTTTTGGGGCAGGAGAAGCAACACTTCATCACCTGGCTCGAACGAAGCACAACGCTGCACTTGTAATACAAAGCTTTGTACTTGGCTTTTGCTGACCGCAAATGCGGCTGAGCAAGTTGGCAGGTGTCAGTGATGCGACCTTGGGGCGTTGTCCGTCGGCACACATCGCAACTGCGGCAGTACTGCCTAACCTGAGAGTTCATTCCTGGCCAGAAAAAGTCCTGTCTTACTCGCTTGAGAGTCTGCTTTGAGCCAATATGGCCTGCCATGGGTGAATCATGATCCTGCCGGAGAATGGATTCTCTCAAGCTTTGGGGGACGACTAACTGCTTGACCACCCAATCTGCCCGAGTGAAGACCCTAAAGGGGATCCCCTTGTGGAGCTTAAAGCTCATCTTGGCATGTTGGGCAGACTGAGCGGGACAATCCACCAGTTGCCGTAAGTGTTGGACATCCAAGTCCCTGGCCTGAAGACGAACCATGGTAGCAGGAACAGCCCTTGCAAGAGCCTCGTCAGAGATTGGTTGTAGAACAGGACGCAATTCCTGTTCCTGCTTCTTTGCTTTGGCGCACATGGTAACTCCCACACATGCCTGTATGGGCAGATCCATAGGCACAGATTGACTGCGTCCATCTGCAAATGTGATGATATTCCCTATGAGAAGGGAATACAGAGGTCGCTCCACCGTGATGGCCCACACTTCTCCACAGAAGTAGGGGATAGAGATGGGAATAAGTACAGAAGGACGGGGTGGAGGTAAAACCAGCCTCCAACCCGCACACATAATAATTGACACCCTGCTGAGCCTCAGGGGAACAAAATTCTGGTCCACAAAGAGCGTTGATGCTCCTGAATCCCTGACGGAGTCGACCAAGGAAGAACCAACGACAGAAAGAAACACTGGACACTCTGTACCGCCAAAAGCCGGGATGGACCCCACGTCAGCAGTGGCACGAGGACACAGGGAAGGACTAGTCCCATGACTTCCAACGGCTTAAGGGCAATATTTCCTAATGTGGCCTGACCAAGTCTGGCATGCCAAGCTTCTTTATCAACCAAAACAGACTGGTTTATTGGGTCATCTATATCATTTCATTAAATGCTTTTTGAGTAAAAAGAAGTATACAGGTTCGAGAAGGGAATTCATACTCAAATTTTAGATCTCTTCACATCGGCTTGTCACAAGGTTCCGTAACTGCACCTGTGTTATTTAATATCTTGATGAACGATTTGCCATCACATTTGTCAAAAACATGTAGTACTAGTACAATATGCAGATGATATCTGTATATGAATGACTGTTATAATGAGAAGAAATACATCTAAAATGGCATTAAACTATATCAAGAAGCTATATCAAAGGGAACTTGATAAAATAAACAATTATATGGTCAAAAATGGTCTTACATTATCTACAGAAAAGACTCATATGATGCTTTTCAATAATGGTAGTAATCCTTCTGAGCTACCATTGTTTACAATTGAAAATAAAACAATTCAGTACAAGGATTCGGTAAAATTTTTTTGGGTTTGTTTCTTACTACAAAGCTAACATGATACCTTCATATCAACCATATTGTTACCAAAGCAAGAAAATGCTTAATTTTTTAAAAGTTATATGTAAACAATACTGGGGACAAGAGAGCAAAATTTTGAAACCTCTCAGCACAACATTAATTCGATCAAAATTGTCTTATGGACAAGAAATATTTTTTAGTGCTCCAAATCATTTACTTAAGAAATTTCAAAGTATCGATTGCAAAGGATACAGGCTTGCTCTTGGTGTACCCTTTCACGCATCAACCCTCAGAACCTATAAATAAATTGGAGAATTGCCCTTGGATGAATATCGAAACCGTGTATGTGCATGGTACGTTCTTAGGACCTCAGCAACTGACAACTTTGTCTCAGAAGAAGTATAAAATCAGTAATAAAATTTCCCTAAATGGGCCAGACAAATATCTTCATTAAAGCCAATTGGTTCATATGCATCAGACGTATTTAATGAATCGGAAACAAATCCACATAATATCGATGCACAGGAAGTAGTTTGTCCTTACCCTAACTGGGAGATGAATACACCACATTTTGATATCAAGTACACTGATGTGAAGAAGAATGAGAATCCAAATCTTATACAAAGTGAAGTCAGACTTTTCCTAGATAATAAATACCCAAACCATTTAAAGGTATACACAGATGGCTCACTCTTAGATGATCACCATGCTGGTTCAGGCTTTGCAATACCAGCTTAAAAAAAAAAAGAAAAGTCATACTTCATTGGTATTTACTGCTGAACTCGTTCTATACTTATGGCTCTTAATTACATAGTTGATCTTCCATTGAACATTTATCAAATTTTGTTCTGCGTCGATTCTCAGTCCATACTGTATGCTTTGTGTCCATTTGATTGCAAGAAAAAATCCAAAAATTATCGTAGAAAACCAATCAAATGATTAACATTTTAAGTTTAAAGGGGATTCTTATCACCTTTTGTTGGGATCCTTCACATGTTGGATTATATTTAAATGATTGTGCTGACAGAGCAACAAAAAAGGTGCGAGGCAAGACAGGGAAATTATAGAAACATCCCATTATCCGTTACAGAAGGGTATCATTCGCAAGCACCGTGGAACAAAGTTTCAAAATCTCTCCTTATGAAGGAGAAATTTTCCAGTCTCTCACTGAATTCCGTTGGTTTTTAGCAAACAAAAGAGCTGTGAATTATAGCAACATTTTCAAATTCACACACATTACTTTTGCTGTCTTATAGGATAAAGCTTAATGCCTTCAAAACAAGATTCAGCAAGAATGTTAAATGTCTGTGCGGTGAACTAATTTCACACCAACACATTCTTCTGGAATGCCAGAGATTGAGACCTATTTTACCAACTATTCCTGAAAGTTCTCTTGACAGTATCCTTGAGAATTTTATTTTGGTGTTTGATTTTGCGAGCAGTTTACTACGCAGTCCTATTGGACATTTGCTATAGTTTGTGTTATGATTCAAAATAGTTATTTAAAGTTGGTTTTCCCATACCTTTTATTTTCTTTATTTCTTTTTCATTTTTATTTTTGAATTGTATTGTGAAGATTGTAAAGATGCTTTTTTATATGATTGCAAGGCAACCCACCTCCTCCTCATACTCCCCCTCTCCACACCCCTTTTCTTTGTCTAAGATCACTTAATGTGGGAAGACGTTAATTTGAAGACAACAACAACAACAACAACAACAACACACACACACACACACACACACACACACACACACACACACACACACACATTAGTATGCATATTCTCTCGCTGTCTCCCCCCCCCCCCCCCCCCCCCCCCCCCCCACGCTTACATTCCTACCATTTTCTCATCTTCTCTCTTCTCTGCCACTCTCTTGGTGGCGAGTGAGCGGTCTTTGAAGTCACCGTCGTTGGCGGCATGCAAGACGCAAACTGGGTGGATGCGTCCATTCCTCCATGCCACTACCCTCCCCCCCCCCCTTTCACTTCACCCGTATCTCCCACTACTTCCTCCTCCCTCCCTTGCCACCCTCTTCGCCACGTGTGAGCGGTCTTTTAAGCCACCGTCGTCAGCGGCATGAAAGACGAAGTCCGTGTGGACATCTGTGATAAGGTGCCCACCGTTGGTACACACACACACACACACACACAGATCAGTATGCACATGTTCTCTCTCTCTCTCTCTCTCTCTGGATCCCCACCCCTTTCCCTGTCCCTTGTTTAGTGTGTGTGTGTGTGTGTGTGTGTGTGTGATGTCATGAAGCAGCGACACGACGGTGTGTACTTGAAAAGAGCCGTCAAGGTGTTGGCTGCTCACTGTTCTATGGCCTTAAGCTGGCGTAAATCCCTGACGGTATAACGGTTTCGAGGCGGGCAAGTCCGCTGTCGGCAGCTTTGAACAGCCTGATGTGAGGGTGGAGAGAAACGCTGCAAGGCTGCTTGTTTCATGTCGCCGGTCATCGAAGCGTCATGGACATGGTGCCCCCTGTCCCATGCAATCACCCACCCACCCACCACACAGACACACACACACAGACACATACGCACGCACGCACGCATGGACGCACGCACGCACGCTTACACACACACACACACACACACACACACACACACGCATTGTGATACAGGCTATTTAAGGATTACTATTGTGTGTGTGATTTACAGAAAAATTGGGAAGTATTCAAGGAAAAGGAGATTTTCTATGCGAACAAGAAAACTTAAATTGTCATTATTCCAAAATGTCTTATTCATAGATATTATGGTTGTGGCTTAGATATATTGATGTATTGGTCCAGGAGTCTCAAACATATCAAATGCACAACATTATAGATTTTGTTAATATTTCTAACAGAATTACAGTTCCTACTGTGATGGAGGAAAAACGTTTTAAGTGTAAAATTCGGCATTCTAACTCTTTTCCATGGTAGCTCCTTATATTACTGGCCAGAAATCGTTGCGGCTACTGATATACTACATACCAGTTGTACACTAACTAAAACAAGTATCAGTCTGTGCACAGTGAAATATATATCTAAATGACCCACATTTCAACTTCTCCCTACATACACATATGCATGCACGCACATTATGCACTCATAGAAAAACAAATAAAACCAATTCTCTCTCTCTCTCTCTCTCTCTCTCTCTCTCTCTCTCTCACACACACACACACACACACACACACACACACACACACACACACACACACACACACACACACACACACACACACACACACACACACACACACACACACACACACAAAATCGTGCCCAGACACATGCACATGTACTTCTGCACATGGACACACACGCGCACATACACACAGGCACACACGTGCACACACACACACACACACACACACACACACACACACACACACACACACACACACGCATACACACAAGCGCACGCGCGCCACACGTGGGCGCACACACACACACACACACACACACACACACACACACACACACACACACACACACACACACACACACACACACACACACACACATGTGCGTACACACATACACACACACACAAGCGCACACACATGCATGCACACACATACAAACACACACACACACACACACACACACACACACACACACACACACACACACACACACACACACAAAACATGACCACGCGAACACATATGGGCCCATGCCCATACATCCATACACACGTACGTGCACAATCACTACACACATGTACATAAAAAAAGACACAGCCAATTATAGGTAGACATTCAAGGTCTGACCAGCATATTTGTGACTACAAAATCCCAGTAGGACAAAAAATTCGATTTAGGCAGTCCCATTTGTTACAAAGAGATGCCTTTTGGGTACCTACAAAATCCATTACATCAAAATACGATGTTCCTGTAATCACGTTCTGATCAAATACTTTCTGTACAAACTTTTCCCAAAACCCAGAACTTTGAGATACTGGTTTCTGGTTGTCCTACCTCATGGCGCTTTGAGCTTGTAAAAACCAATTATCATCAGTCACTTTGTTCTTGTTGCCTCAACTGGTGGAAATGCTTTCAGTTCGGGTTTGACAAACTAAGCATCTTATGCATGTTTTGAATTATATTGTTTACACTTAGCCCAAGAGATAAATGCAAGTTCAAGAAAATGCTTTCACGCAGAAATGATATTGATTTACTTTGTGTAAAAGTTTTGAGGCGCTCGCTTAATTTGTTTTCATGCTAGAACAGTTGAAAGTTTAAAAATCGTCTCCTGTAAACTTTCAGAAATTGACATACTTGGTTCTGACAGTCAAGCCTCGATATATATACATCATCCACCATCTGTTCAGAGAGAGAGAGAGAGAGAGAGAGAGAGAGAGAGAGAGAGAGAGACAGACAGACAGACAGACAGACAGACAGACAGAGAGAGACAGAGAGAGAGAGAGAGAGAGAGAGAGAGAGAGAGAGAGAGAGAGCACGTGATTATCCATCAGAAATCGGCTCAACGTAGTTTGACATGACATGGAAGGCATTTGAGATACCTACTTGCAATTGCTTATTGGAAACCATATCAGGCGCATATCCCTTGAGACAAGTAGAAGTAATGACCGATAATATACAAATACAAAATTCAGAGACTTTCTTGAGCAATTCTCTTACCAGACACACAATTTTCCAAGTGCCTTACTGAAACAAACACACACACACACACACACACACACACACACACACACACACACACACACACACACACACACATACACACACACGCACGCACGCACGCACGCACACACACACACACACACACACACACACACACACACACACACACAGAGGTATACGTGGGCGCAAAGTACATGCGCATATATACGTTCTCTCTCTCTCTCTCTCTCTCTCTCTCTCTCTCTCTCTCTCTCTCTCTCTCTCTTCTCTCTCTCTCTCTCTCTCTCTCTGTCTGTCTGTCTTGTCTGTCTGTCTGTCTGTCTGTCTCTCTCTCTCTCTCTCTCTCTCTCTCTCTCTCTCTCTTGATACTTTCGGGTAATGACAATAAAATATCAAACTCTTCTCTCTCTCTCTCTCTCTCTCTCTCTCTCTCTCTCTCTCTCTCTCTCTCTCTCTCTCTCAGGAGTCCATCGTCAGCCGTCGTCTAGAGCGGAAGTGTTTTGCAGAGCGGAAGTGTTTTGCAGAGCTCTCCTGAATTGTGAACACTTCTTACTGTAGCTATGACAGTCAGTCTTCAGGCCTATCGTTGTGCAGTCGGCCAGTTCTCGTGCATGTTTTTTTGACTTTGTTACTGAAGAAATGGCTAAAAAAAAAAAAAAAAAAAAAAAAAAAAAAAAGAAAAAGAAAAAAAATCGTGAATATACAGACGTTTGCGGTGGTTTGGACATTGCCGTGTTTTGCATCTGGCTGTTGATGTCAACCTTGATTTTCTTCAGCGCCCCTTTCTGCATCTGCACGATAGTCTGTGTACATGGACTAAGGGCAACGCAGGATACTGTGAATGCGACATTTTGCCCTTGATTCCACCTGCAAATGATATCAGATCAACACCCCATGGTCAATCATCCTCTACTATGACATCACCACAAGCTTTACCCCTTTCTTCTTACCCCTCGCCCAACTTAAAGCTGCTTTCGATGCTATGCGGTGATATTGAATCCAATCCCGGTCCAACAGTAGAAGATTCTGTCAAACGTCTTAAAGCAAAAGTGGATCAACAGGCTACACGTATTGAGGTGAAACTAAACAAATTGATTGATTCTATGGATGTCATGCATGCACATAGCAAAGAACTTGATGAAAAAAAATCCAGTCACTGGAAACTTCTGTAGAAAAGAATTGCAATGAAATGAAGAAGAAAATGCCGTCTCTGGAGGGAGCCCTCAGAGAAAATAATGAAAGATTAGAAAGACTTGAAGTGAACCAAGAAGACCTTGCTTCAAGAGTCTCCAGGTTGGAGGCGGAGATTGAGAGACAGGAACGCTATTCAAGACGATCAAACTTGCTGTTTTATGACTGAAAGAAGAGGTAGGCGAATCTTTCGTTAACTGCGCTTCAAAAATACTGAACATCCTTCAACGCTACTTTCCCCCCATAAGCAATGGTCAGACACAGACATTGAGCGAGCTCATCGCTTGGGTTAGTCAGTTCTCCAAAACGGCCGCCCCGCGCCCTGTAATTGTCAAGTTCCTGAGGTAGGGTGATGCAATGATTGTCATGAGGGAGAAGGACAGTAAAGCCAGAGTACAGGTGAATGATGGGATCCGTGAAGTCACAGACCTGACCAGACAGCAGAGGGATACTACAGTGCATCACAGACAATCGGGAAAGAATACCTTCTACGCCAAGGGTAGACTAATAGTACAGGATTTCCGCCTGCCTCCTACCCAAGAAAAAGGTGTCCAGTGAAGGTTCCCATCGGTCTCCTCCACTTGCTCTGTACTCAGCAAGCAAGCAAACAGTCAGGAAAACCATCAGAGCACCATGACACCTTCATGTGAGCAGGCCAGTCCAGATGCAGGTGGTTGCAGGTACCTGGAAGCAGAGGATCCTTACACTGATGCAGCTGAAGATGACGAACAGCCTGCCTGTCCCCGGTCTAGCCCTGCCCAGTGTATCTACGCCCAGCCAGCCCAAAGCCTCAGCTACACCCCTGGGCTTTGGATGGGGTCTCCTCGTCATGGTTCTGAACCTGCCTGTGGGGAAAAGGGTGAAGGTTAAGTGATGAGAACAATGTTGGATGGCAGAATGCGGGAAGGAAATGGAGGGAGGGGAAGAGGTAAAGAAAACAAAAGCAAGAACTCTTCTCAAAGTTCACCTGTAATGACAAGGACACGCACTGCGTCACAACAGAGCACCCCTGCCTCGAGGTTAGAATGTCAGCAGATCAAAGACAATGTAAAATGATAGGAATAAGGACCAGAATGTCATGAACGGTGACGATGACAAATGACGGGCAGGCCATGGCCCAGATAATAACGGTAACTGTGCTGAGAAGGGAGGTAATAATGCACACTGTAGTACCAATTTTGCTATTAACCAGTTTGGTTGTGTGGATAAATGTGTGAATGATCACTTTTTGTCGTTTATTACTTTAAATGTTGAAGGTTTGTTAACAACAGCAAATGGGTTACATTTTTCTTTGTTTATGAGTAAATATGATTTTTTTTTTTTTTTTTTTTTTGTGGAAACTTTTATTGAATTAATTTCTGACACGTTTGTTCAATCACATATTCCTTTTGTATCCCCTGGTGTCAAAGAGTCGGACAGTATCCATGGTTGCCTTTCCAGTGGAGTTATAATGTTTGTTCATAAAGAACTAGGTCAATACATAGAACAAATTCATGTAGAATATGACAATGTAGTTGTGTTAAAACTATCTAAGAGACTTCTTGGAACCGTTAGCAATTGTGTTTTACTAGGAATGCATGTACCTCCAGAAAACTCATCTTATTATGAAGAAACTATTATATATATATATATATATATATATATATATATATATATATATATATATATATATATATATATCATGGTACTCTGCTACTTGAGGCACTTCTACTAGAATTAATTAGAGATTATGGAGATATGCCAATTATCTTATGTGGTGATTTTAATTCTAGAACTGGTCCATGAACACTAGCATTGCTGACCCAGTCGATGAAATATACGAAATGAGTATTGATCATGATGACTATCAGTTTGACAATGAAACCAACAGATATTCCGATGACCGAACTTTTAACGATTCTGGGAAAGTGCTTATAAATGTGTGCCAAGAATTTCAATCAATAATACTGAATGGTATGGAAATCATTACACTTTCCACGGGGTTATACATACATATCACAAACAGGTTGCAGTGTTGTTGACTGTTTTATTGTTTTCCCCTAGTTTACTGCCAAACTGCAAGAAAATGAATAATTTGCCAATGACTGAATGAAAACATTTGTCTGTAGACCTTTTCATAAATACTTCTTGTGGGTTGCTTCCAGTAAAATTGAATCAAAGTCCTTTTCAATGAGAAAATATAAATGGGATTAAGAGAAAAAGATAGAGTTTATAAATAGAATGAAATCAAATCATGTTAAAGGTTTATTAGATATAGGAGCATCATCATTGGTTGATGTTGACATTAATGGAGCACTGAATAAATTTAATGAATGTTTTAATTATGCGGGTGAGTGTATGGAAAGATTAATCGTAATTAGAGATGAAAAGCAGCAATCATGGTTCGATCAGGAATGTAACGCACATTTGAGTAAAGATGATAATAATATTTGCACGCAGCCAAGAAAAGATCTTGACAACGACAGGTTTACGTATTCACAAAAAAAAGAAGAAGAGGATACAAGGAACTCCTAAGACACAAGAACAAAGCATACACAGAACAAAATCACTGCTAATCTGCAAAACAATATAAAAGACACAAAGAGATTTTGGGATACTATCAGATCTGTTCGACCAAGGTCCAATGGTCAAAACTCAATTAGTACAGAAGAATGGTACAACCACTTCAAAGGAGTTTTTAAATGATCCTGTCACCGATTCTGTCAATGACAACGAATTTGATGATGTGCATGTACCCATTGATAGAAATTGTGATGAGCTAGATAGACACATCTGTGCAGAAGAGTTCAAGGTCGCTATCAAAGCTTTAAAGAGTAACAAGGCAGCAGGAACTGATAATATAATAGGTGATTTTTTTTAAGAACAGTTCAGAATAATTCCATTCTTTTGTTAAATTATTTAATTTTCTTTTTGATAATAGTCTGTTGTTTCCTGATGAATGGTGTTTGTCAATCATACAGCCATTGCATAAAAAAGGGAGATTTGAGTAACACTGATAACTGTAGAGGAATATCACTGTGTTAAATATTGCTAGTAAACTCTATAGTTTTATTTTTTGAAATAAACGAATTACAAAATGGATTGAGGATACTGATTTAATTGGGGGAGAACAAGCAATAATTAAGGGAAAATCATAGCACATTCGGTCACATATTTACACTTTATTCTTTGATTCAAAAACAGTTAATAAGGCACAGAAAATTGTATGTTGCTTTTATTGATTTTCACAAGGCCTTCGATTCGGTCAGTAGGAACAAACTGTGGACTATATTGTATAAGAATGGTTTGCATGGGAAGATTTTTTATGCTGTAAAAAGTATGTGCAATGTCGTCAAAGCCAAAGTTTGTGGTGGGGGAGATTTGACGGACACTTTTCTGTGTCCTAGAGGCTTTGAGCAAGGGGAGATATGCTGCTCCCCCTGTTCTTTTCTGACTCTTTATCAATGAGTTGACACAGGACATTCTGAGATGTGGTAGCCATGGCGTTCAGTTATCTCCTGATCTTAATGACCTGTTCGTACTTTGCTGATGATGTCGTTTTGTTTTCTGATAGTGTTATAGTTTTTTTCGGAACCAAATGAACGTGTTATTAAAAACAGCAAACCGACTGGATCTTATTGTCAACCTGGATAAATCAAATGTAGTTGTTTTTAGAAATGGTGGTTATCTGTCTTCATCTGAAAAGTGGTCTTCTGGAAACCAAGAACTACAAATTTTCAATATGTATAAATACCTTGGAATTTACCTTTCTATTAGACTTTCTTTTTTCACATACTCTACAAGATCTAGCACCTAGACCAAGAAAGAGCGTAGCAGCAGCAATTATTAGAGTATTATGGTCTGTAGTGAACATTCATCTGAAATTTTTATAAACTGTTTGACTCCCAAATGCAGCCAATACTTACAATGGATCGGAAATTTGGGGATTAACTACTACTGATCAAGAATACATTGAAAAGGTTGATCTGTCGGCATTAAAACGTTTTATTGGTTTTAGTCCTAAATCACCTAGACAATTAATTTATGGGGAAAAACAGGTAGATGTCCTATATTTGTAAATACGTACATTAGATACATAAAATTTTGGCTTAGATTAGTTAAATTGGGTCAATATTGATACCTAGAAAAGGTTATGATATATTGTTATACTCACGATCGCAAAATTATGTCAACTGGGCGTGTAGAGTCAGAAATATTTATACAGATATGGTTTGGGGATTGTATGGGAAACCCAGGGTGGGAGAAAAAAAGTTAATATTATTTTTATTTCAGAATTCAAACAAAGGCTTATTGATTCGTTTAGTCAGGAATGGCATACTGCACTGGAAAATCATGATTTCTTCCAAATGTATTTGAGTCTTAATGATACTATATCTTGCAAAATGTATTTACGTCAAATCAATAATTTTCGTTTGCGAAGATGTCTCGCTAAATTCAGGATTGGTATGTCCTCCCTTAAACATAGCTATCTACAATTCAGAACGAATGTACCCAGTAATGAAAGGGGTTGTACTTTTTGTTCTAACATAATTGAAACTGAAATACCCTTTTGATTTATGTGTCCAAAATACAAGGAACTTAGAGACGAATTCATTCCTGCTAAGTATTCTAAAACCTCATCCCTATCCAACTTAATTTACTACTTGTATGTGAAAATCTTGTAACAATTAATAAGTTGTCTATGTATATATGTAAGTCACTTAGTCTAAGAAGAATATAATGTACAGTTGATATATGCGTATGAATGCATGATGAATGTTCTGATTATTATGTATCTCCACTGTATGGACCAGAGGCCTAACAATTAAAACAATTTTTACTTCGACTTTGATTCTCTCTCTCTCTCTCTCTCTCTCTCTCTCTCTCTCTCTCTCTCTCTCTCTCTCTCCTATATTCTTTGATTCAGAAACATCTACTCTGCAAATCAAAGCTCTACATTGCACTTGTAGATTTCAAGAAGGCCTTTGACTCGGTAAATCGGAATGCTCTGTGGAATGTACTCCGTAAAAATGCTGTTCATAGTAAATTGTACATGGCTATTAGAGGGGTCTACAACTCAGTGCTTGCATGTGAGCGTGTGAAGAGTGAGTATTCAGATTATTTTGATTGTCCAAATGTAGTAAAACAAGGATTCTTGTTTGAGTCCACAGTTGTTTTCTTTTTCATAAACGAACTGATGGTGGGAATTGTCCCGCAAAGGAAGACATGGTATCCAGATGATACCTGAGCAGTTGAATTAGTTTTATTACTGTATGCTGATGATGTTGTTCTTCTGTCCGGAACAGTTGTATGTTTTCAAAACCAACTAAATGTATTGAAAGAAGAAGCAGACCGCTTAGGTTTATCAGTTCACTTGGATAAGACGAATATAGTGGTCTTTAGAATGGGTGGCCACCTATCAGTGTATGAAAAATGTTCTCTTATGGAAATGCCGATGTTCAAGTAGTTAAATCATATAAATATCTTGGAATGATATTTTCAACCAAATTAACTTTCCCGTTACGCATGGGAAGAATCTCTGAGAAAAGGGGAAAAAAAAGGTACTATTGAAATTCTGATATCCCTGAGAAAAGTGAATTGTACAGACTGTGGTATATTTTGGAAAATGTTTGATGCACAGATAAAACCTCTTCTTACATACGCAGCTGAAATTTGGGGCTTACATGAAAATTCGCAGATGGAAAAAGTACATACGTATGCTATAAAGCGTTTCCTTCAGGTACCTATTCATTCATCCAACACCGTTTTATAGGGAGAAATGGGCACATACCCTTTGTTTAGAAGTACATTTGTGAAATGTATTAAGTACTGGTTGAAGATCCTGAAGCTACCCCAGTCCCGTTTGAGCAGGCAAGCCTGTGATATGATGCTTCTAGAAATGGAAAAAGGGAAAGAAAACTGGGCTCATAAAGTAAAGAAAGTCCTTTCAGAACCGGGTTTTGGAATAGTGTGCATCACCCAGGAAGTAGGAAATGAGCAACAGTTCATTGTGGAATTTAAAGTCAGGCTTATTTGTTCCTTTAAACAGAATTGGTACACAGATATGGAAAGTAAAGAAAAATATCGCTGTTTTTCTCATTTAAGAATGTGTTTCATTCTGAAAAGTTTCTCAGTGTCATAACAGATAAATGGCACAGAATAAATTATGCAAGATTTAGGTTGAGAACCTTAGGTCTTAATGCGAACAAAAGATGGTTTGAATGTGAAACATCCACAGAATCTCCTTGTCCTGCATGTAGACATTTTACTGATGACGAAGAACACTTTCTGTTCCACTGTACTGCTTATAATGAAGTGCGGACAGATTGTTCATTTTTCCAGTTAGATATAGCAAAAAGACAAAATATCGTCTGTCGTGTTATCATCAGATGATGAACTTGTAATTAAATCAGTTGCGAAATTCATCACCGAAGCATTGAAAATTAGACTGAAGAAGGATAGTGAAATTTAAGATAATATATTATAAGAGATATCTGAATGAATATTATCATTCATCGCATGTGGAAGAGGTCAGTAAAATACAATGTCATCATTTCATTGAGTGGATGGTCAAGTCAGTCTTAAGGGTTTTTTTGTTTGTTTGTTTGTTTTTAAACAACCCTACTGCATTACTCCTGTGCGTGAGGACAGAACGAAATGTTACGAATTTATTTGTTTTTGTTAACCTTGGATTTGATACACACTAGGACTGAAACTGTACTATTTGTTTGCAGGAAAGGAAGAGGGAAATGCTGTTGCTCTGTTACCTCCCCCCTCCCCCCCCCCCCCCCTGTCAAAAGACCTCTTTGATAATGACAATAAAATATCAAAGTGTCAAGTCTCTCTCTCTCTCTCTCTCTCTCTCTCTCTCTCTCTCTCTCTCTCTCTCTGTCACAGAGCAACAGAAAATAGGGGTTAGGCCAAGGCTCATCACTTTGTGTTAGCAGGAATGAACGGTGTGATTCTACTAGTTCTAATTCAAAACAAATTTTATCTTTTATGACATTCAATGTTGAAGGCTTACGGACCATCACAGATGAATGTGATCTCACATTTTGATAATGAATGAATATGATTTTGCTTTTCTTTGTGAAACCTTTACAAATCAATTCCTCAGTCACTGTTCTCATGTCATAAAGTCTTTGATTCGGCGGGCGTTTTAAGCTCAATGATAACATTTACGGTCGTTTATCAGGTGGAGTTGGTTTTTTGGTTAGAAAGAATTTATGTAATTTTATTGAAAGAATAGAGACTGAGACAGATAACATTGTCTCCTTGAAGCTTTCTAAACATATTCTAGCTACAGAAACTGATTGTTGTTGGTAGGCTGTTATTTGCCACTCGAAACCTCTCCTTACTATGAAGAGACTGACATTTACAATGGCGTTTCGTTATTAGAGGACTGCCTGCTTGAACTTATGAGAGAGCATAGTGATTTACCTATCATTATCTGTGGTGATCTGAACGCAAGAACTGGCTCCCTACAAGCCGACTTTGGTGATCCAATTCAGAATCTGGCAGATCTGACTGATTCAGCAGACGATAATCCAGAATTGATGAGAGAACTGCACGTATTTCTCGTGATTTGTCCGTTAATGCTTTTGGTCGTCTGTTACTAAATGTCTGTGAAGAATTTGGTCTGTGTATTTTGAATGGTGTTAAATCTTACGGGTTTCCTGGGCACTTTACATACACTTCACCCAATGGCTCAAGTGTTGTAGATTATTTTATTGTTTCCCGCACCCTGTTGCCATTTTGCCAGAGTTTTAATGTAGTACCCCTGATTGAATCAAAACATACAATTGTTGAGCTTAAATTCTTGGCCGATTCGACTATTGTTTCCACTGCAAATTTGCCAAAACAAACTGCACAGATAAGTAAATATAAGTAGAAAGATGACATGAAAAACATATTTTTAAATTCAATGCAGTCACGTGAAATTAAAGACAAATTAAATGTAGCTACTGATCTGATAAACACTGATGTGAACCTAGCCCTTTCCCAGTTTAATGATTGTCTTCGTAAAGCTGGGGTGAGAGTATGCTGATGACACATACTGTAGGTGTGGAAAAATCGCGGATTTGGTTTGACCTTGAGTGTCGACAAAGTCGTCGACTCCTGAGGCAGCATCTCCGCAAATGTCAATATTCTAACTTTGTGAAGATAGACTCTCTTACTGTGAAAAAAGAAGACAGTACAAACAACTTTTAGCAGATAAA
>JADBJO010014036.1:44130-49618 GCA_016801955.1 Conus betulinus | reverse complement strand
CCACCACAAGACTTTGGATTGTCCCTCTCTCTCTCTCTCTCTCTCTCTCTCTCTCTCTCTCTCTCTTCTCGAAATCTCTACATATGTAGGGGGGTCATATATATATATAGATATATCTATCTATATATATATTATATGGCATTTTGATATATGTAGGTTAGATAAAAAGATAGATAGATAAACCACGTAGCCCTTGCGTGGAAAAATTCAAGTCTATTTCGTCACCACGTACTGTGGTTTTGTACGACATTCTTTGTGAGTGCCACCATCTCTAAGCCGTATGTCCATCAGAACCATTAACAAAGAAAGTAGTCAGTCTCTACTGCATGAGTTACTACTCATGGAGGTGAATATCTTTGAAATTGCAATTAGTAGCCTATGCTATACACTTGTGCACTCTTTGGCAGGTTCTTTCTTTTCATCGACTTTGACCTACAACTGTACTTCAGCACCAGCTCCAAACATTCCTGCCATTGTCACTGTGACCATGCCTGTGTTTAACCCTAACTTTACCAAGACTGTCACTGTGACCCGTGGGAATGTGAGTTTAGTCGAGTTGCCACGTGCGCTGCGTGGGAGCGGCATTGAAAGAGTAAGGAACTACAAGCATTTTGATTTGGCGATATGTTACTTGGGCTGGGAAATCAGAAAAAGAGGGAACTGGGCGGGCACAATGGTATTTCGATTGCCTACACACTAAATATGGGAAGATAGAAAGTGAACTGGTTTTGGTTTCGTGGCGAAGGAAAGTTTGATAATTAGTGGTTGTCATGAAAAATGTAATATATCTGTGCTCTTGAGATGACTGAATAGGCGAATTCCCGACAATTCTTTTAATACCAAACTCGACTAGGTTTATTTTCCTGTAGATAATGTAGATACGGCATGAAAGCTTGTACACAAGTGGTCAGGCGATATTCAAACAATGACAACACACACACAGTTTGTGCAAAAATGACGTCATCACTTTCTGGGAAGTTAATTTTCCCTAGTTAACTAGTACACAAGTTTGATACATGCCTCTGCTTGGACTACAACAACAAAAATGTTGGATCAGAAATGTGTATTTCAAAGCAAGGATAGGTGGTCATATGATATCTTCTTACTATTGATAGTCTTCCAGAAGATCTGGCTTCATTTTAAAATGGTTCCTCGACTGCTAGCTGGCCGCCTGCAGACAGCACATGAGACTTCAATGTCAGGGGGACACGCATGCCGCGAAGCAACACGTGGAACATCTCATCGTTCATCGTTTACAAACACAAGTAACAAGGAGATACACACAAATATGGCTGCAAGAGCATCCAGACTACAACAGAAAGGATGCCTGCCCCCTCCTACCCAGACAGATCAAGGGAGCAGGGCAAGACAGAGGACAGGCCAGGCCAAACTCAAGCACCACATGTTCACAGAATTCCCACGTTGGTGGGTCCACAGGATAGCCCCTGTGGCACTGCGCCAGTGCCTGTGGAGCACTTTCAGCAGGACTGTCCCAACACACCAGTACCTCTGCCTGGGGACCAGGCCTGCGGACACACTGATGGCAGAGAGCTCTTCAGACATCGGGAGAGCCTCCACCACATAGCAACCCTTTTTTTTTCTTTTTTTTTTTTTTTTCTAAACTCGGATTTTAGTCAAGTAATATAAGAGCTTACGTGTGTGCAGAAAGAAGACGGAGCGCGTAGATTTTTTTTTTATACATATATATTAGGCATATCCATGCATAACAAACATAAATGACACATACATATTGTTGACACACTGCGAAAAGTAGAGGGAGAGGGGGGGGGGGGGATGAACAGCTGTAAAAGTTGTCGTGCACCCACGCAGGGCAACCAACAGAACATAAATCGCTACCGTAGGCTTTTTGCGCGGGCGCGCTCGCGAGCGTGTACATATGTGCGAGTGCGCGCGCGCGCGCGAGAGAGAAAAAGATACGGACATGCGCGCCCGCGAGCGCACGCGCCTAGGAAAATAACAGTATTTCATTTTTGCAACATCAAATGTATCACTCATTGTGTAACTGCCTTCTAATTTTCTTTTTAAAGAAGAAAGAAAAGAAAAAAAAAAGCAGCCACACCAGACGTATCAACACAAAGCACTCACATTTGTTTCACAACATACCCTTTCCCCGTTCAGTTCTTTTTATCAATGTACATTGAAACACATTTTCCTTAGGTTCTATGAATACAACTGAAGAAATAAAAGAAGAATAAACAAAAAACTGTAGTTGTGTCGCATGAAAAAAAAAGCTCTATTGTTTCCCTTTCAGATATGCAAAAAGTGCATTTGTTACTGTTCACAACAAGCAATTTTTTCAAGGAAAAGATTTGTTGCAATTATTCTGTGAATAATTCTGAGCTGAAACCATTTCAATTGATGTCCTTAATGTTCTGCGCTGGCAGAAAATATTCTCCCCGTTAATCGTCTAATGTTTTCAACTTCCATTTCATACAACACTTAGGACTTCTGTCATAAGCAATTAGTATGTCATAGTAAGTCGCTGCTAATTTCGCCACGCCCAAGATAATGCTAGGAGCTCTGGGCTTAGTTTTGGATTGATTGCTACTTATATGAATCTTTGTTTTTTTTTTTCATATATGTTTTTAATTGCACGTATACACTCAATAAAACTCTATAAAGCTGGTTTTAACTTTTTATATTTATCAGTAAATTCTTCATAGGTCGTGGATGCCCCAGTTGTGTTAACCAGATCTGCCTACACGATGTACTCTTTGTTTGAAGTAACACAGTTTTCTTATCATTTTCAATGTTTTCATTGTAAAAGACACTGGGAGAGAGAATGATGAATCCATCGGTGCTCAACCAATCACGACTGCAAATCCCAAACGGACTATGCACATGGACCATATGGAATATCCATGTGTCTGTGAAAAGCGTTCCGCTACCACCCGTGGCATGAAGATCCACAGAACGAAGATGGGATGTGTGAAGACTCATCAGAAAGAGCAGAAGCGCACTGCATCAGCAGATATAAGACATCGGAAGACCAAGGCCAGGATTTAAACCACAGTGCCAGGACATCCACGCTGTTGGTTCGGATGAGAAATTTGCACAGGCCCTCGATGCCAGGCGCCTGAAACTCAACCTGCCACGAGCAAACGAGACTGAAGATTGGGAGAAACTGGATGCAAAAATCGTCCAAAGACTCGATGCACTGATAGGAAAAGCACCCTGGAACACAAACTAGCCACATATGGGGACATTGTGTATGCCACATGTAGAGACGCCTATGGAGCAAAACTACCCAAAGAGAAAACACCTCCAAAGAAATCCAGACGCCAAGAAGAGATGGACAAGATCAGGTCCAAAAGAAAAACCTGGAGAAGCAAATGAAGACCGCACTGCCAGCTGAAAAACAAGGCTCGGAAAAACTCTGGAAAGACCTGAAAGCAAAACACAGCGCCCTCAGCAAAGCGGAATCTGCGAGAAAGTGGTAGAGCAAAAAGAAGACACAAGAGCGCTTCTTCAGAGACCCCATCCAGTTTGCCAGAACTTTGTTTGAGCAGCCAAAATCTGGGACCCTTAGTGTGGACAAAGGAGTTCTTGAGCAGCATCTGAGGAAAACATACTCTGACTCACAGAGCAAAGCACCACTCGACATTCAAGGTCTGGTGTGGCCAGTCAACCCTGATGAACAGTTCAATGACAAGCCTCCAACGTTGGTGGAAATCAAGAAGGTGGTCGACAAAGCCAGAGCCAAATCATCACCAGGCCAAACGGAATACCTTACCAGCTGTACAAGAAATGTCCCAAGGTGCTGGAGTGGCTCCACAGGCTGCTGCGATCAGCTTGGAGAAATCAGAAGAGCAGTGGCCAGTGGATGACGGCAGATGGTGTGTACATCCCCAAAGAGCAAAACTCAAGTGACATCAGCCAGTTCAGGCCAATATCACTACTGAACGTCGAAGGGAAATCTTCTTTCTCCGTCATGGCAGTAAGGCTGACCAAGTCCCTCATGGAAAACAAGTACTTGGATGTGTCAGTCCAGAAAGGTGGCATCCAGGCGTGGCTGGCTGTGTAGAGACACGCCACAATGATCTGGGACGCAATCCAAAGAGCAAAAACAGAAAAGAGAGACCTGGACGTAGTGTGGCTTGACCTGGCAAAAACGCATATGGATCTGTACTCCATGAGATGATACAGTTGGCTCTTGAGATGTACCATGTGCCAAAGAACATCCGCGACATGCTCAAGAAGTACTTCAATGGCTTCTCAATGCGGTTCCCTACCAAGGAGTACACAACAGATTGGATCAACTTGGAAGTGGGCATTGCAATGGCCTGTGCAATTTCCCCAACACTGTTCGTGTTGGCAATGGAAGTCATCTTGAAAGCAGCAACAAGCAACGCAAGACAAACAGACCTTGGCGATGGATACAAGATGCCCCCTCTCAAGGCCTTCATGGATGACACTACAGTGATTTCATCAGAGAAGACGAGACACGTCATGTGCTGGAGGGGCTGGACGACATAGTTGCCTCATCCAGAATGAAGTTCAAGCCAAAAGAAATCACGGAGTCTCTCACTGAGGAAAGGAAAAGTGGCCGAATCCGTGGTCTTCAGTGTTGCCAACCAGGCCATTCCAACAGTCACAGAAGAGCCAGTCAAGAGCCTTGGAAGATGGTATGATGATACACTGAAAGACGCACAAAGAGCAAAAGAAACCAAACAGATGTCGGAAGAAGGCTTGGAGACCATTGACCAGTGTGGGCTCCTGGCAAATACAAGGTCTGGTGTCTGCAGTTCATGCTGACGCCAAAGCTCCTATGGCCTCTGATGATATACGACATCTGCATCAGCATAGTGGAGGCAATGGAATCCAAAATCAACAAGTTCACAAGGAAATGGCTTGGTGTCCCACCCTGTCTGACTGAAATAGCGCTTTACTGTCGCCAAGCAAAGTTGAAACTACCACTGAAATCCATCCTGGAGGAATACAACGCAGGGAAGATCAGACTTCAAAGCATGCTGGAGGACTCAGGAGACAAGGTGGTAGAAGCAATCAAGCCCCAGCTGAAGACAGGCAGAAAATGGAAAGTTCAAGAGGCGACGGATTCTGCAAAAGAAAGTCTCAAGATCAGAGAAATAACAGGACACACACAGACCAACAGACAAGGACTGGGGGTGACCAAAACTGAATGGTGGTCAAAGGCCAGAGGAAAAGTCAAAAGAGACATGATGATTCAAGAGATGAGAAAAGAAGAAGACCAAAAAAAAAAAAGACTCCAAAAAGCAGTCCAGCAGAGCCAGCAAGGGCAATGGACAACGTGGGAGAATGCACTCCAAAGAAGTCTCACTTGGAATGATATTTGACACATGGCTCCTCTCAGGATCAGCTTCATTCTCAGATCTACATATGACCTTCTGCCCTCAAATGCAAACCTAGTGAAGTGGGGGAAAAACAGACGATCCTTCATGCCCCCTCTGCCATGGAAAACAAACAGTGGAGCATGTCCCTAAGCTCA
>JADBJO010014036.1:34130-39130 GCA_016801955.1 Conus betulinus | reverse complement strand
TGTTTTTAGTGGCAGTCAGTTTCCCCCAGGTAGAAGTGTTCCCTGGACTGAGGGGGACTGGCTGCCACTTTACGAGGGTCGGGGCCGTAGCCACACACTACCCCCTTGTTCTCCGCCTTTTGTCGGCGTGGAGAGGTCGGCCTGAGTGCCGACAACTACCCTACCTGCCACTGCGCCCGGGACCGACAACCCGCTGAGCCAGTTGGGCTGGAGACGCCGCTGCTGCCAAGCCAGAGCGCCGCTCCCGAGTTTCGAACCAGCGACCTGTCGGCTAGGCCGTCGCTGAGTTCTGTTTTTTGTGTGTGTGTGTGTGTGCCACAGCTCCTGTCGCATTGTCGCCGGCAGAGACGCCGTGAGTGTAGCAGTGCTTTTTTTTTTTTTTTTTTTTTTTTTGAGCCACAGCTCTGTGAAGTTCTGTGTCGGACTGGACGCTGTAGACGTTGTCGTCTTCATCTTCGTCGTCTCGTCGTCTTCGTCCTCTTCATCGTTTCGTCGTCGTCGTCGTCCCTTCATCGTCGTTGGAACCAGCAGCGCTAATAGATAGCGAATTATATATAGATATATTTTGTGTCGTGCGCCCTGTTTGGCGTGCTTGAAGTAGTTTATATATATATATATATATATATATATATATATATATATATATATATATATATATATATATATATAACAGTTGCCATTACTGAAGAAGCTTAAGCGAAAATTTTATTGGAGAATATACAATTTAAAATGAAACTGTTTACTTCTGTGTTTTTTTTTTTTTTTTACTCCAAGTATATTTATTATAGATATATATAATATATAATATATATATATATTCTGTATTTATATATATTATCCAAGTATATATATATATATATATATATATATATATATATATATATATATATATATAGTTTGTGTGTACGCCTTGTGGTTGGCGTGCTGACTATTGATGTTCTTGCGTTTATTATATGTTTGTCTGATGGCTCGGGCAGCATAAAACAAAAAAAAAAACATTGTTCTGTTGCCTGGCTGTCAATGTTTGGGTGAGTGGGTGTGTGTATGTGAACTGGAAAAGTCGTGCATGCATCCATAATTTCTGTGTGAGCGTCAGACAGTCAGACACCCGCAGACACCACCCATTCCATCCGTAACAGTCCTCGTTATAGCATCCTCCTAGCAGTCAGCAGACTGACTCACCATGTTCGACAATGTTCTCAGTTCTCCACTATCTATTACACACCCAACCTCTCAGAGGGATGATTCCATCTGCCGATTGATGGGAGAATCCACCTGGTGACTGCCAGACTTCTGACAGCCGAGTAGGAGCCAGGACTTGCGTCTGTCATTATATGGGCACGAAGCTTTTTCCATGGTCCATTGTAAACCAGACTCGGTCAACGTGTCTCTCTGCTCTTTCACCCATCATTTGGAATCCTGTCGGCCCTGTCAGTGAGCAGCGAGATTTTGAAAGGGTGGGGAGGGGGAGTGGGATAGGATTGGGGGGGGGGGGGGGATCTAGGGGGTGTAACACATCCTACCCATACCTACCTATTTTTCTTTGGTACAGCCACGACTCGCAAATGAACATTGTCCCTGAGGATGCAGCATGCTTGCGTTTGCGCATACTTAGTGCAGACCAAAAGAGTAAAACTTCAGCATCCTGTGTATGAATATAAAAGATATACATCTGAATGTCTCTGTAGAGCAAGTAAAATTACAAACAAGCTTTACATGACTGAAAAATATGTAGACATAGTGTCTACAACTTCATTGTAAAGTGACTTCTTTTTTTTTAACGATAAATTGTTATAACATTTTCAATAAAAAGAAAGGCAGCTCATTACGAATCTCCTACACCAATCACCAATTAGAAGGCTCCATAAAAGTGTGGTTCGCGATGGTAGTCCGTAGAACTACCAGTTTACGAACAGTTTGTGAACCTGTGTGTGTGTGTGTGTGTGTGTGTGTGTGTGTGCGTGCGTGCGCGCGTGTGTGTGCGTGTGTGCGCGTGTGTGTGTGTGTGCGTGTGTGTGTGTGTGTGTGTGTGTGTGCGTGCGTGCGTGCGCGTGCGCGCGCGCGCGTGTGTGTGTGTGTGTGTGTGTGTGTGTGTACTTTGGTGTGTGTGTGTGTGTGTGTGTGTGTGTGTGTGTGTGTGTGTGTGTGTGTGTGTGTGTGTGTGTGTGTGTGTGTGTGTGTGTGTGTGGTGTGTGTGTGTGTGTGTGTGTGTGTGTGCGTGCGTGCGTGCGCGTGCGTGCGTGTGTGTGTGTGTGTGTGTGTGTGTGTGTGTGTGTGTGAGACTTTTTATATGTAAGTCGTCAACGACATTCTATCTATGCTTTCTGATCTGCTGGAAATCTTTCATGGCTTGTAGATTTATCATACCCAGACGCGATGTTGATGCGTCATGATTTTATATTGAATATTAATGAATAAGTATTTGAGAGGGACCTGTAGTCAAATGGCGGCACAGCTGATGGACGGTGGTCAGTACGAACCACGCTTGGGATGTTGTTTTCTCCTGCTTGAAACCCTTATGTCCATCCAGCAGTGAGTGATACGTGATTCAGTTTGGGGCCAGTAAAAGGCGGCTGAAGGAGAGGAAGGTTTCTACCTTCCGTCCATTGCATGCCTAGACATGGTGAACCTCTGAGAGTTTAGTGCCCCTTCAGCCGATAGGTAAAGGGAACTTTTTTTATTTATTTATTTTTTTACTTGTGATTATGTTACATTACTTCTGAGAAATATTAGCGTTCATATCCAAATTTACCTCACAATAATCGGACTTCTTTGCTTGCATGGGACGACAGAAATGGCGACACCTTGACAACGACCCTCAAAAGTTCGATAGCTTACACATTCAGCAAAGATCTCGTACCGGGGATTTCATCGGAGCGTACATCACCTCTACCAAACCCATCGCTGCCATTAGCGGAAACCGGAGAGCACCTGTTCCCTTCAATGCTTCATGGAGCGACCATTTGGCAGAAATGCTCCTGCCTGTGTCCACCTGGGGTAGAGAGTTCGTTTCCACCAGCACTCCTGCCCGAGGCATTGGCGATGTCTACCGCATCGTGGCCTCAGAGAATGACACTGTGGTCAACACCAGTGGCATTGGCACCTTCCCTCTGCCAGTTGCCGGTGGTTTCCAGGTTGGAGTCTTTTAAACATTTATTGTTGTTGTTGTTGTTGCTGTGTTGTTGTTGTTGTTGTCCTGCCGTCTAACATGCCATTTCAGATAGCTGCAACTTTCATTTTTCTGTTTCTTTCAGTTGATGGGTCTGTAGGTCTTCATATAAGTCCGAACAGTATCTGCAGTGCCTGAAAATATTCAGCTTACATTTTCGTTTGTTTGTCGGCCTGTTGCTTAGTTAGCTTTTACAGGCCTTTTCAGATGAACGCATTTCGTAGCCGTGCGTGCGTCCGTGCATTTGTGTGAGTGAGTGAGTGTGTGTGTGTGTGTGTGTGTGTGTGTGTGTGTGTGTGTGTGTGTGTGTGTGTGTGTGTTGTGGTTGTTGTTGTGTGTGGTGGTGGTGGTGGTGGGTGGTGGTGTGTGGTGGTGGTGGTGGTGGTGGTGGTGGTGGTGTGTGTGTGTGTGTGTGTGTGTGTGTGTGTGTGTGTGTGTGTGTGTGTGAGTTATAAACGGTTCTGATCTACAGCTTTCTACTTTCGCGATACTTCTTATTGCACATTCCATCAGTAACAAGAAAGAAAGTTTAAAAAAAATAATATCAGAGCTTTACTCTTTGTTCGTTTTGTTTGTTTCATGTTTTTTTTCTTTCCTGAATTTCATTGAATTCAAAATCACTGCATCCCTTTCTCCTCATGTTAGACGAAACGGTATAAATGAAAAAAAAAAAAAGTGAAGCCGAGAGACTACCAAATAAGTTGAACAAATAGAGTGTAAAACAGTCGTAACAGTTTACCGTCTATTGGCTGTCTTCAGGCAGGGCAAACACACACACACACACACACACACACACACACACACACACACACACACACACACACACACACACACACACACAAAGCATACATTTGTTATCCGCAATCGTATTTTTTATATGATAAACAGTAAACAAGTGGGTGTAACTTTTGCTCCCATAAGAAAACCTAACACAGAATAACTTTTATTCAAGACTGGCACAGCCTTTTAACTTGAATAAAGTCAGACAAATACAAAGACGAACAATCTAATAGTAGCGGAAAAAACAAGCGTGAGTTCCGATCATGCGGACGAAAAAGGCCTCGGAGCAGGCAATACAAATAGATCTGCCTTCAAAAGAGATTACGATGGTTCCCTTATGCAGCTAGTGAAGAGTTTTCATATCTGTAATGTGTTTTCTTAATTTCATGTTCCCAGTTTCTCCATCTTCAACCTCCCCCATTACCTCCCCCCCCCCCCCCCCCCCCCCCAACCTTAAACCCAAATCTTTGCCAAGTCATTACTATGAAGACAGTTGTTTAGTTGGCCTGCGCTTGTTTTCTTTTTTCCTCCACTATCAGATTGTTTGTATTTGTCTGACTTTATTCAAGTTTAAGAGGTTGTGCCAGTCTTGAAAAAATGTTGTTCTGTGTTAGGTTTTCTTATGGGAGCGAAAGTTACCTCACTTGTTTACTGTTACCTGCCTCATTTCATTTCGTATTTTTATGATGGCACTTTCTTTGTTCCTTTGTGTGCCTGGTATGCTAATCATATGATTCCACCTAGACTTTTCCAGTGAATGTAGCATTTTTAGCGAGACGTAAAGGAATATTTGCTTTGTAATATGGGCTCTACATGTAATTCAGTTCTTTGTTGTTGTTTGGTTGTTGTTTTTTTTAAATACGAACTACCCACTCATAACCAAACAGTCCCGACAAAATGTGATATGAGCATCATGTATGAAACAAATGGATTGAATGGCCGATCCGTATCACAAGGTCGCCACAAACTTTCGTAATAAAAGATTACACCATGTATGTCACAGATTTTGAGTGTATTCAAAACAGTACTTGGAACACACTGATGGAATGCT
>JADBJO010014036.1:11630-24130 GCA_016801955.1 Conus betulinus | reverse complement strand
TGAATTAATGCAAATTGGTACTGCAGGATTCTTGTGAGTGACTAAATGAATTAAGGCAGATTTAGACAGACATAGAGAGAGAGAGAGTGAGGGAGGGAGGGGGGCAGGGGGAACCTGATGAATTACAGGAGAGTCAGACTTGAAAGAGGTCTGCAGTGCCAAACACACTCTGCGCTAAGATTAAAGAGGTGTGTGTGTGTGTGAGTGTGTGTGTGTGTGTGTGTGTGTGTGTGTGTGTGTGTGTGTGTGTGTGTGTGTGTGTGAGTGCGTGGGGGGGGGGGGTGCGTGCGTGCGTGTGTGCGCGTGTGTGTGTTTCCAGTTTACTCTCTATCGATAGTTTATACTTTTACACGATTCTGTAGTCCAGAATCCTTGGCAACACAAGCCATAGGTCGCAGCCTGGATGAAGGCCCTTCTCTGTAGACAGCACGTGACATTGCAAGGACGATAAGGAGTGAATGGGGCCTCTCAGCTCTCTCTCTCTCTCTCTCTCTCTCTCTCTCTCAAGACAAGATTTATCTTGTACAGGTCATTTTTCACCACACCTGATGTTAAACTCTATCCACAACTACACCTGGACAGACACTTGAAGTACATAAAGACTAGATTCAAGCTTGGTATTTCTGAACTTGCCAAGCATTATTATCGTCATCGTTCTCAGAGTGAAACAGATATGATACGCCCATTTTGCAGAAAGGATACAGACAATGAGTGCATTTTGTGTTGTGTTGCCCTGTCTTCAACAAATCAAGAGCTCAGTATATACCGTTCAAGTCTGATAAATTCCCAAGTCAGTTTAGATTAACACTTCTTCTGGCCTGTACTCATGAGCAACCTGTTAACAATTTGCCAGTGTATTGATTCAAAGCATTCAAGCTGCGATCATTTGCACTGTCCTAAAGTGGTATTTAGAATAAGTATGAGTTATGTTTGCGTGCAATTCCTCGGGTGCTAAGATGACCGCTGTGATTATCTCGCAGTCCCTTTACGAGGGGCTTTGGTCCTAAAACGTGACTAAATTATCTTGAGTCTTGAGCGTTGTTGAGTGTCTAGGAAGATTAGAGAAGACAAACAATTGTCACGTCCAAGCTGAAGAACAACTTGAGGGCTTGGGGAAGACCCCCTGCAAAACATTGCTGATGGGCTTTTAGCAAGATCACTGGCTACAAACGGAAGAAGATTCCACTCCAGTGTCTGATGAGCAGAAGCTGGCAGGAGATCATGACACCCTCTGTGCCCAGATTCCACCAGCAGGCCTTTCAGAGGCAGCAAGCATAATTCATGAAAAAGGCACCGAGTGACCCTAGTCAGCCAGTAGTCGTCAGCTGGAGGAAGTGCCGACGTCTCTCAGAAGGTCAGAGGGTTCGTAGCGCGGCAGGTCCAGAGAAACTAGAGAATGCTGCGACTCTTTGGCACCAGTAACTCTTATGATTGTTTTTTTTTCGCGTATTGTTTCGTCCAAACTGCTGAATCGCTCAGTTCTGTATGAAATTAAGATTATCTATATATTAGAATTAGATTGAAGATAAGTGATTGTTCGTTCATTTTCGTTGAATGATTGTTTTGTATCTTGGCTGAAGAAGACCTAAGAGGTCGAAAAGCGTCGTGTTTTTCTCTTGCGATTCGTTTGTCCACGTTTTTTTTTCGGGCGGTTCGCTAGCATGTATTTAAGATTTGTTCGGATTTCCGCCTGCAGTCATTTCACTTTGCAACTAGGGTTATCTTGTCGTAAACGAGACCTGCAGCCACTGTTACAATAGCAACAGCAGCACTAATTGAAAACAAAAAACAAAAAACAACAACAACAAAAAAACAATTATACCGCGGGGGTGGGGGTGGGGGTAGGGGTATGATGTGGTTTACGGTAGATTTCTTACTCCCTGTAACTGATTTTCAGTGAAACTGAATCTGGGTCACTATGACCGAGGAACTGCCCTTGAAGAAAAGTACTTTTCGATAGTTTTATGATGAATTCAATGAATTTAAATGAATTCTTCAACACTCATTTTGCGCCGAATATGACAAGAGAAATGGTTGCTCGCTCTTCGTTTTCATTGTCCTGGATGTTCTTTGTTTTTTGCCTGAAGATGACACAAGAGGTCGAAATGCAGTGTGTTTTGTCCTGAAGTCTGTTGGTCTGTATCGTCTGACGGAACTAATAACCTTTTCTTTTAAAATTGGCTGCACTTTCCACCTGCAATAGACTCGCTTTCAGACTAGTTTTTTGAAAAGGGTCATTTTAAGGATAGTTTGCTGCATTGTCTGGTGACCCATAGCAACGTTCTCCACGTTCTCAGTGGACGGCCAATGGGTGTCCTCTGTGTGTGTACGCGCGTCGTGTGTGTGTGTGTGTGTGTGTGTGCGTGTGTGTGTGTGTGCGTGTGTGTGTGTGTGTGTGTGTGTGTGTGTGTGTGTGTGTGTGTGTGTGTGTGTGTGTTCCTTTTTTTTCCACACTTTTGGTGTCCTAGATCCCCTTTAGGGCGCCATCCACATGTAGATTGTTTCTTAGAGGTGAGGATGGTGTCTTTTAATTGTGGATGGTTTCTTCACCCAGATTGTGGATTGGTTACTTTATGTGGATAGTTACCATTTGTGGAATGCAACTTAAAACTTCATGTGGATAGTTACTTAAAATGTGGAATTGTTTCCCCTCGAATGACCTAACTCATGAACACTGCAGTGACGAACTCCACTGTCTTGATGAATGGCAGCACTGTCAGTGTATTTTTTGGTAAATGTGTGTTAAGTTGTTGCTGTTGTTTAAAGAAGCCAAATTTAGGAGTTATTTTTTTTGTCAAAACACTCAACTTCGAATGTCACCCAATACCTCAAAACTTCTTGTTAAAAAACCATTGAACATCCTCCGAGTCGTGGCACACACGGATAGGGGTGCCGATAAGTAAACACTTCTTCCTCTTTACAGGGCTCTGATCCGCTCCAGACTGGACTAAAGTTGTGTTGTTTATGGTTCTGCAAGACCCCTACCTTACAACTCTAGATCCCATACATCATCAAGGGCTTCGACTGCGTCTGGGGGCGTTCCGCAGCTTCCCCTGTGTACAGCAAATATGCAGAGGCCGGAGAACCTTTCATTGTTTTGTTATTAAATTATGTTTACACATATGTTGAAACATAAGAAGACACACTGACGTTGTGTTCTGTTTGTGTTTTTGCTTCTAACTGTGGCGGCACTCTCTGTGCATGATACAATCTATACATAGGAAGAGATCAAAATTTTAGCAAATCCCTCACGACCTCGACCGGAGAATTTTCTGTCCCATCTTCTGTGCCACCTCAGTGGCATTGCACCCACGCCGCTCATTCTGACACCCCGTCCACAGCCACAGCCCAGTCAGTCCCACCATAGCCACTGCACCGGCAATCCACAGGGAGCATTTAATGTCAAGTCGTCAAGAGGCACCCCCACCGGAGAAGACACTGCACTGCTGCCAAGTCACTTCCGTGGTGTTCAGTGGCGCCTGTTCTGATCCAACACGCGTAGGACACCACCTACTAAGCCCCCTACTGAAGACAATAATTGCTTAGTCGCGGAACCGGCGTGAGTGAGCTCTCCCTCCGGAGGGCGCCACCACGTCCGTCCAACGACAGCCCCTAGGGACTCGCCGATGCCGGTGACCCCGACGGAACTATACCAAGACGTGGAGAGGACATCGAAACTGAGGTCACCATGAGAGCAGAGCATGAAGGGCCAAAGAATTTGCAACTTTTTTTTCAAGCTGATCGATGAGAATGAGGATGATTAAGATGATGCTACGGATTCCCATTCCGGTTTGAGACTGCATGACAGGGCTGTACTCTACGCTTCCTTTCATAATATATATCCCGGCGTCAACCAGGCACGAGCGATACAGACACCTGCAGTGTTGGTCAGGAAATTTGAACACTCTCAGAGACGCATCTATAAAGTGGATGAAACTCGACTGAGTGGTCCCCAGTCTTCCCAACTGAGCCCGTAGCAAAAACAGTTCGGGGCAGGAGCCGGTCTGAGCAGAAAAATCCCACATGACTCTGATCGAAATCGAACCCACGACCTCCCAGCCGGGAGTTCGCGACGCTGATCACTTCGCCATATGTCCCGTATACTCGGACGCACGCACGCAAATCGAAACTTCACCGTGATTTTCGTGCTCAGCAGAACGACAGTAACAGACTGAATGCGTGCGAAAGCGTGTGCTTGACTGTATTTAAATGTGGACATACTGTTCATTCTCTCTCTCTTTGCTTTTCAGGAGAATTAATAAGTTTTACGTTTGTTTAAACAAAAATTATATATCATACGTAAAACTTATAAATTCTCCTGAAAAGCAAAAAGAGAGAGAAGGGGAGCAGGGCGAGAGAGATGGGCGACGGAGCGAGCGAGCGAGAGAGAGAGAGAGAGATGAGAGAGTTGAAATGAAATCTTTATTCCATAAGGCCAAGGCCCTCTTTGGAAGAGGTGAACAAAAACAAATACATTTACACATTATTACATATAAATGCATAAATATATACATTTAAGTTATAGGGAACAAAAACAAATACATTTACACATTATTACATATAAATGCATAAATATACATTTAAGTTATAGCAATCTGCCGCGCCTGAAATGCTTGATAAATATAAACTGCTAATTTTCTGATTGTATTGCTGTTAGTTGAGGCCAACAAAAGAGACAAATGAAAACCATTTCGATTATTAAAGAAATTTTTGGCAATGAACTTTTCCCTTACGCTATTATAAAATGGATAGCATATGAAGAAGCATATTTCGTTTTCGACAGCAACTTTACATAGTTTACAAATAAAATCTTGTGGCCTATGGTTCTATACCTATAGTAATGAACCGACAAGTCAGAAATGCGAAATCTAAAACTTAGTCATAAGTTATTTTAAATGCATGTCAATAACCATGCTCAGATATGTAGGTAAAGAGCCACACGGGTTACAAAAAGTTCTGTATACAGAAAACCTATCACTCTCATTCACGTGTTCACTCCATTCTTGCCATCTACAGTCAATTTCACATAAAAAAAAAATCATTGACATCACCCCACGCCTTGCTCCAGCCACACAAATCCATATCCATATCTAACCAAACAGATCTAACATGTGTGGCCCAACTGGTCTTTCCTCGATTATCAAGATGACAGAGCATAGCATAAGCCTTCTTTGGTAATCTGTCATTTGACATCTGTAGTATCTTAAACCAATAACGGATACATTGTACAACAAACTTAATAGTGACAGGATATCTGTTCAACTCATTATGGACTAAATCGTTTGGAGTACTAAGACTAACACCTAAACACCTCTTCAGGGCATATAAATGCAGTTTTTCACAATACTGAACTCCTTCATCAAAAGCCCACATGTCAATCCATACTGCATAATAGGAAGCACTTGATGGTCAAACAGAGTTTTATAGAGACACTGCGCGCAGCAAGTGACAATAGTTCTACTCACTTGATCTCGCTGGCCTGGAACAGGATGACAGATGACCCTGCACGCAGCAAAGGGGCAATAGTCATACCGTGATAATACTTTGTCATACTGATTGGTAATAGTGTGCCACCTCCCCACCCCCTCCTCCCATCAACCCTTTCCCCCTCTTACCTCTACCCTAATTTTCCCATCTTCAATCTTCTTTCAAGTCTTTTAAGACCACTATCAATAACTTGGACAGAACGTGCTGCATTGCCGAACTATGACATAACCCACACCATCATAAAGTTATCACCGAAATGAACTGCTTACATTACAACATGACCACAAAGTGTGACTCTCCCACTCAATCCCCCACTATCACCTTCCATCCCCCCCCACCCCCCACCGTACCCCCTCCCCCCCCCCCCCCAAAAGCAAACCGCATACAGAAATGATCGTCAATGCAGATCCCTGTTTTACCACCCGAACCAGAAAAGGGAGTAAGGGAGGCAATTAACATAGCCGAGTTCTGCCCCTTCGACAAGACAATCAGACAACTGACCTTTACCTGAGCCGTGTGCTTGATGTATGTGGTCGACATAACAGTATAAACTGATCACACCCAAAACGTACTCACAGAAGTGGGAACTCACCAGCCTGAAAAAGTCACGTCCATTCTCCATCTTCAGCTTTTCGGGTGTTTTTTTTTTCCTGAAGAAATTCAGCACTGAAAAGGCACAAAATTAATGTATGGTCAATTTTGCGGCACTTCATTTCAATAACCACATTAAGCAAATAGACACAGCAGACTGTGCGGTCTGTTGCTTCCGATTCAGAGAGAGAGAGAGGAGAGAGAGAGAGAGAGAGAGGAGAGAGAGAGAGAGAGAGAATGTTGCTTATAGCCCAGCCGGACCGCAAAGGGCACTATCAGGGCTGTTACCGCGTTGAAGTCAAACACACATCATTAAAATATACAAGCAAGAGAAACACAGTCAAAAAACAAACAAAGCAAAAACAAACAACATAGAAAAAAACCCCACCCAAACAACCTTTTTAAAGAACCTTAGACAGACACAGAAAGACAGACAAGACAGAGCAAATAACAGCAAAAGGCGAGGGGAAAGAGAGAGAGAGGAGAGAGAGAGAGAGAGAAGAGAGAGAGAGAGAGAGAGAGAGAGAGAGAAGGAGGGAGAGGGTCAGAGAGGCATTGGTCATGCAATTCTTTTGATATTGAAAATGTACCTTCCAGTGAAACAACGTCCGTCACATAAATGACCATGGCTCAAAAGCATCGGCCAGAGGAGCATTCTTCCGTGGGGCACAATTTCATTGCCAGACCCCCTTCTTTTGCCATGCAGATTGGTTGCTTCATTGTGAAATATATCATGCGCAGTTAGGAAGGTACTGAAATATAACAAATAATTGTAATTCATTGGCCAGTCCCCTTTTGCAAAACGCCTTGGGAAAAAAAATATGTCATAAACGACAATAATCCTTAAAAAACGATATGCAATATGAAAAAGCAGGTCAGCGGGGATTCCAGCCATTTCAAAGTCTGTTTTTCCCATTCATTAGTCTCCTTTCGTTCCTGCCAAGGTGTTGTTGGCGACGCGTACATGAAAGGATTTAAAGCAGAGTTTTAAAGGCAAGACAAATGTGTCCAGAACCCAAACCTCATTCACAGTTTTTCTGGACTGTTGGGACTATGAACACACAGACTCGACAACAGAGAATTGTCAGTAGCATCTCTCTTAGTTCACTTCTTCTTCTTCAAAGTAGTTCAAAAGGCAGTTAGTCTTTGGACACAACAACATTTTTACAGTCTGTTACTCATGGTTTGCTACCTGAAAATCGTTGGAAAGTGGATCGCATTTGACCACCCTGCAGATTTCATTATGTCCGTTAATGTGGTTCCGCTCTTCTCAGCATTGCTTAGGTTGCTGCTCCTCTCTGGAACTATGCGGAGCATAACCCACAAGAATCCCTGCAATCTGTTCCAACCGTTCACACCTTGTTTCACCCAACATGCTAAAGTGTGTCTTTAAAGAGCAGGACCGTGGGGTCTGCAATAACAAAATGAGGGTGTGGCCACAGTCTTGTCCTCTACTTCTTTTATCCTATTTACATACTCTTCTAAACATTCTGCAACACACACTTCTTTGTCTTCATACCTGGGTAACGCAAGTGTTTTTTGTTTGATAACTAGGTCTTGTGTTTGCATTCCGAAATAGGCATTCCCTTTTATGAATAATGACGTCTGCTTGCTTGTTTTGACAAATGAGCGCGTTTGTACACCCTCTGGTGCTGTTACAATCAAAAGCAGTGCATCCATAGTTTCGTTGGATAACTTGCTTTCATCTGAAAGTTTTCTCATTTTTTTTTCTTTAAAAAAATCCAGCAAAACTAAGAGATCTCCCAAGTGTGGGTATACTTGGGAGGAGGTTGTCGCTTCGCTAAAAAATTTCCTCTAATGAATCTGGTCACCAGTGGAGTTTGCTCCAACGATTCAATTCATTTGTTGTGGTGAAAGCAAGATACTAACAGTGTTTACTGCATTAATCAAAAAAGGCCCCTTATTATACAGATTTCGTTCCGGAATTCTAATACTACTATTCCACAGAATTGCTGATGAAAGTGGATTATTATTCCCCTTCCCTCCTTCGCCTTGTCCAGCGGAGAAGTGTACTTCCCCTACCCTCGGGGTAACAGAATTGGTCGTGTCAGTAGCCCGCCACCATTTGTGGATACCAAGACAGCTGGGGGTGGCCAGTGGAGGGCACGATGAGAAAAATTTGCTTGAGGGCGTAGTCCTGTTCTTATCCTCTTGCATTCACAAACTCCTTCCAGGTTTACTGTGAAAGCATCCGACTGTACTGTATAGTTCCTGTGTCTGGTCACAATAAAAACCTATTTGAGAACATTGAACTGATGATTTAACTGTTAGGAGCCGGGTGCAAAAGAAGGTCAGTCGTGCAAAGGCGTGATGTTGGATAGTGTTTCATGAAAATCTCTGGGGTTTTGCACCCATTTTGTACTGGTCCAAGAAATTTCCTGCCGATTGTCATATATGCTTTCCACGTTCAGTTTACTATTTCCTGGGACGAATATACGTGATAATGGTTAATCACATAGGAGTGGTTTTTTTTTTTTTTTTTGCACCAGAACCAAAATTCTGTTGCACATGGCCATTGCCAGTCTTTTCGAGTGGGATCCACCCTAGATTCTAAATGTAGGGCAACAGCAACAAGTATTACCAGTCCCTGTTGAATGTGTTTTCCCATACCACATCCTTCTTTAATTAAAAATTCTTTTAAGACGTTTTTCTACCTATCTAACCGAGATCTAGGTCCCCTTCATAACCGGCCAAGAGTTGCTATGAGGTCTTTAGTCAAGTTCTCCTTCAGTTGTCCTATCTGCAACCGGTAGTTTTCATTTACACACAGGTCCCCCAAACCACCCACTGGGTTGACGGATATCAGTTTTGTAATTTCTGTTTGTGTATTCTGGCCTATCTAAGGAAAAAGGACACTTCATCACAACATTTTGGATCCACCAATCCAGGTACCTTCTCTGACGTCTTTGTTAGAGATGCGTATTGATTTGAAATTTTTCAGAGCCGGTTTTCCAAAGCCTTTATTATTTTTACCTTCTCAAGTTGTGCCCTGGAAAAAAAAAAAAAAAGAAGAAGCAAAGGTAAAAACCCACGGGCACCACATGAATTCAGAAGGGAATGCTGCTACCCATATCTGACCCAATGAGGCTGTGCCAACTGTCTGACTGTTAAACTGTCCTTCTGCACTTACTGTCCCTACTTCCAGGCAGCTTGTTTAGAGTTCATGGACGTCTGGTCTTTCCTGGTAAGGTGGAAACTGTCCAGGTCCTGAGAATTCAGCAGGCCAAAACCCCAATACTTTTTCAGTTTTTTGCTTTACTGTCAATAGCCAATTTTTCTCAGTTGGTCAACACCAAGTTCCTCGTGAAACAGCTTCACTGTGCCCCTCTATGTTGTGTGTGTACCATTCTTCAAACGTCCTGACCCTGGAGTGGATAAAAATCATCAAGAAGAAAGGAAAGCAGCAGACAGGAAACATTGTCCTCTAAGAAAAGGATTTATTCATAGATGGGGGTTTGAGCACTTGGTAAAGTATTCCTGGACAGTTTGCAAGCCCACTGGCAAAACAACGTGCAGGCTTAATAATTATACGAGCCATTGAATTCGGCCATTGAAATTTCAGAAATGTTCTGACTTCATGGTTTTATGGGAAACTGAATAGAAGGCATGGCGGTAAATGGAAATCTGCCCACAAAGCCACAAAACAGTCCCCTTTTTTTTTTTAGTCAGGGACTGACGGGTCGCTGATTTGTGTACGTTTTTTGTGATTTAATTTTAATTATCCCCTAAAAATATCTTAAATGTCGTATTCCACATTTTCATTCATTACAACATCTTGAGATCAAAATCATCCTGTATTGATGAATTATCGCTTATTGGCTTTTTTTTTTTTTTTTTTTTTTGTTGTTTTTTTGCAATTTTTGTTTTTTTTTTTTTTTTTTTTTTTTTTTTTTTTTTTCATATTTTTTTTTTTTTTTTTTTTTTTTTTTTTTTTTTTTTTTTTTTTTTTTTTTTTTTTTTTTTTTTTTGCAATTTGACAGGATCAGGGGCCGTGCTTGTCTGTTACGTCGGTATAAAACGATGAATGACTTGTTAACCTTGTGCGCCTTTGCTTTCCAGTCACTTACAATTACATTGACAGCATTATACAGTCGTCCAGCAGGTGCAATCTGCACACCTTTGCCAGTTACAAGACGAGGGAATGCAGGAGGAAAAGTTATATTCGCTTTAGCGTTTGAGATCGTGGTGAATCTCGTTCTATTATATTTATATAATCTCTGCTTGTCAGGCGTGCATCTTCGAAAAAATAAAGCCCAATACACTGAAAACAAGGCCACAAAAGTTGTCCCGGGATGTTGACAATTAGCTAGGCGGCTGATGGATATCAATGCCAGTGAACAGATTTCTCATGTGCTGGTTCCCATTGGGACTGCGTGGAATGCTTGGCCCATGGCTTGATACTCCCATTCTGGAGCGGTCAATGTGGCTCTGGACCATATTTGGAGCTTTCAATGTGGCTGCTTTAAATCCTCATTACATATTTGTCTTGCTCGTTGGAAAAAAATCTCTGCTAGGGGGAAGCCGAGAAAGAGGGAATCCTTTCTGGAAGATTACCACGTTTCCCAATACTATTGGCTGAAAAAAAGGAGAAAAAACGAAAAAGAAAACAGACTTCTTCCTTAAATGGCTGGAATCCCCAGGCTGACGACTCATATTGCATAGGTTTTAAGATTAAGGATTAATGTCGTCTTTTACATGTTTTTTTTCAAGGCCTTTTGTGAAATATTTTTATTGGTTTCATTTCAATAATTTCCTAATTGCATGATATATTTGCAATGAAACAACCAATATCTGCAAAAGGGGGTGTAGCAAATGAAAATGTCCCCTGGAAATGGTGTAGCCAATGCACGTGAGTATGTTCGTCTATGTGGAGCTGGCTGTGTTATACAGGAAGGTACCTTTTCAATATCGTTACGTAGCCACATCTACAGAGACGTTCCTCTTATCACATTAAGAAAGGCAAAGGATATAACTGAATGCAAAAATAGACTGGCAGGACTGTAACCCTAGTTACATTGGTTGAAACTGAGCGCAACCTGCAAAGCAAGAGACTAAAGGAACACAAACGTGATTCCTCTCCAGTGGGTTTTGAACATCTGACCCACGCCCAACATCAATTGAAAAGGACGACGTGCAAGTGCTCGAAAGAGACGCACAGGATGGATCCAGAGGGGAGTAACGGAGGCCGTCCCACATCGCCGCCAGGAACCCCACCCTTAACCGCGACGGGGCCGACACAACCTGCCATCAGTGTATTCCTCACAGTCATTCAGTCGCACGCCATTGGTCGTGAGTTCGCTCACGGCGGGTGCGCACTGAATCCATTCTCATCCCAGCAGTTGCGCTGAAGAAGTCGGCCGGATTGCCGGACGAAAGCTACGCACAACCAAAACCGTGAGTAGCCTTCTTTAACTGAGTGACCTGTTTAGTCTGGTAGCCTTTATCAATACATTCTCCCTTTGCAGGTTTATCCCATTTTACAAAAAAACACGGGAGTGCAAGCCAGACGGTTATAAACAATGATCTATACATTTGGTTTCAACAGCAGCATTTTGACTGCGAGAAAGAATCACTCATTTAGTCTTCTAGACCGCTGTTTCACCACCACACCGTTCTCCCCTTATCAACACAACCTCCCCACCTCCTCCCGCTCGTCCCTCAACACATCTTGATCATAATCATTTTGATCGGTATAACACACACACACACACCACACACACACAAACGCACACTGATTTTGTTGCAGGGTTATAGAAAATAGATTAGAACCCCTTCCTTTAAATTCCTCTAGGTGCTTACCTTTCAATTGCCGATGGTCCCCCCTTTTGCGCCCCTAACCCGGGGACTACCGTCGGGCCCGTATCCAGCATCCCTTCGTGTAGCTCGGTTCGGTTTCGAATCCGCTTCATGACGTCCAGTGCATGTCCTTAAGTACGTGTCGCCACTCGGTTGAAAGCGGCGGGAAAGCTTCGCTTTCGCCTGCGCCATGTTCAAGATAAGCAGCTAAGTGAATTTTGCTATTGTTTTATGAATCTGGTTCTGACAATGTTGTGTGGTCGACAACTCGCAACCTGGCCGACGACGACTCTGTCATTCGATTCTTCAGTGAGGAGGACTACGAAGGGAGAAAGAGAAGAGAGAGGAAGGCTTTGACACGAATGAGCAAAGTCTTGCCGTGTTTCTGCTGTGTCCTTTGCCCCCGTAATGTGTGTTCGGTTTTATCAGCTATCTATTATGTGTGCTTGTGTCTGCTTTGGAAGTTCCGACTTTCATACAACTTTAATTGTAATGGTGTGTTTGAAGCACGTAAGTGTCATTAATTGTGGTGAAATGAAATACTGCGTATATAATATGAGTGTATTCAGTTAATACAGCTCCAGGAGAAACAGACCCTGAAAGTA
>JADBJO010014035.1:28299-48299 GCA_016801955.1 Conus betulinus | reverse complement strand
ACTCGTTAAACCTCCCTTCTTTGTGTGAACGTGTGTGTGTATGTGTGTGTGTGTGTGTGTGTGGTGTGTGTGTGTGTGTGTGTGTGTGTGTGTGTGTGAGATAGAGAGAGAGAGAGAGAGAGAGAGAGAGAGAGAGAGAGAGAGAGAGAGAGAGAGAAGATGGTGGTGAATGCTCACGATACGCTGTCTGGATATCCTAACGCATGTACTAAAACACACCTGCGATCGATATGAAGCCACGTCATTGATTCTCTCCCTTTTCCAGCCAGCATTCACATATTTGAAGATTGTCTCTAATGCTGGATAATCTGGGCAATTAACAAGTCACGCTAAATCACACACATTCACACACACACACACACACACACACACACACACACACACACACACACACACACACACACACACACACACACACACGCTTCACTACAAAGAAATAAACGACATGGCCCTCAATGCAGATAAAACTAAATGCGTGTTTGTGACCAGACGTCAAAAACAATAGAAAATGAGTTTCCCCGTTTACATCATTATTCTGCAAAGACCAAAAGATCTAGGTGGTAACATCTCATAAAATATTTAGGGTTCTTATTAAAAATGACTTGTCATGGAATGATCACATTACTGATCTTGGAAAACGTAAATCCAAAAGAATTTTAAAACAAACAAAACAAACAAAAACCCCCCAACAACAAACAACAACAACAACAACAGCAATAACAACAACAAAAAAATTTTCTTAATCTTTAAACGAGCAAAGTATTCTTTCATGCACACATTCTGTCTCTTATCAACTATGCGTCCACCTTATGGCATAATTACAGTGAAACTAGTTTGAAACAAACAAGTCGTCTACATAAAAGAGCTATAAAGATAATTCATCTGAAACCTACTACTTTGAGGGGGGGAGTGATTACAAAACATTAAATATTTCTACCATTTAAAGATAGACTCTTCTTCAACAACGTTTATGCATGTACAATGTAGTGAATGGAATAGCTCCGAAGAAAATCATCCCAAACTTTGTAATCATTGAAAACAGACACTCACACAAGCTTTTATTTCCCAGACCCCGTAATAATCTCTGCAAGTCAAGTTTTACATACTCTGGAGGAACGATTGGGAACAATTCGCCATCTTCTTTAAAAGCATTTTCCTTCGGAAGTAACATTCAAAGAGCTATTAACAGGAATTTGATGGAAAGATTATCGAACGATTAATGCTTATTCTATTGCCGAAACTAACTCTCTCTCTCTCTCTCTCTCCTCTCTCCTCTCTCTCTCTCTCTCTCTCTCTCTCTCTCTCTCTCTCTCTCTCTCTCTCGTATATGATGTGCTATGGAATGTTAATTGCAAAAATTATTTATATTTTGTACAATCGTTTTGATAGTATTATGATTTGAATGTGTTAATTACTTCGATCTGTTTTTCATGATTTTGTTTGTTGCTTTCTTCGGTGAGGGCAGGATGAAAAAAGCTGTAAAGCTTAATCTTTAACCCTCAGTAAAGATAATTTTTGACTTGACTTGATTTGACTGTGAACGCACACACACACCCACACACACCCACACACACACACACACACACACACACACACACAACACACCCCACACCCACCGCACGCACGCACCGCACGCACGCACGCACGCACACACACGCACGCACGCACGCACGCACACACACACACACACACACACACCACACACACACACACACTCACACATATACACGCATTCTTCCTCTTCTCATTTCTTCTTCTTTCCTTCTCTTCTTTTCTTTTCTTCAACTGGGGGGGTCCTTTCTTCAGATTTTCTCGGGGGTTCTTTCTCTCTTCTTTCTTCTTTTCTTTCTACTGTCTGCCTTTCCCTTTCTTTCTTCTTTTTGTCGTTTTGCTCTTCTTCTCTTCTTCTGTCTTCTTCTGTCTCTTCTTCTTCCCTTCTTCTTTTTTTTTTTTTTTTTTTTTTTCCTTTTCTTCTTTTTTTTTTTTTTTTCGTTTTCTTTTCTCTTTTTTTTTTTTTTTTTTCCCCTTCCCCACCCCTTTTCTCTTTTTTTCTCTTCATCCTTTTCTTTCTTCTTCTTCTTTTCTTTTGCTTTTCTTTTTACTTCTTCATGCTTCCTTTTTTTCTCTTTCTTTCTTTTCTCTTCTCTTTTTTTTTCTTTTTTTCTTTTTCCTTTTCCTTTTTATTTTTTTTTTTTTTTTTTCCTGTATTTTTTTTTCTTTTTTCACTTTTTTTACTACTTCTTCTTCTCCTTCTTCTTTCTCCTCCTTCTTCTCTTCTCCCTTCACTACGCCCTCCTCCCTTATCTTCCACATTTCCTTCTCCTTTTTCTTTTTCCTCCAACTTGTTTCCTTCTTATTGTACATTCGTTCTCCCTTGTTTTGTTACAAGACAATACATGACAGTAGCATTATTTCTTCTCAGCTAAATGAGTCAGAGACGGCACGGAAACTGTATGAAGAATGTAAAGCTTCTGAAGGTGAGTTCAATTCTTCCGTGATCGTTTGTACACAATACAATATTTTTAAATGGTGTGCAGCAGCTTATTTTTTTTTTTTTTTTAGTAACGTCACAAATCAAGGAGTTGACTAATTAGGTGGCGCGTGCGCCTAAGCGCGCGGGGCGTTGTGTGTGTGTGTGTGTGTGTGTGTGTGTGTGTGTGTGTGTGTGTGTGTGTGTGTGTGTGTGTGTGTGCTGATAATGGCAGTGTTCTTTCTACACAGAGAGAGAGAGAGAAAGAGAGAAAAAGGAGACAGAGAGAGGAGAGGGGGAGAGAGAGAGAGAGAGAGAGAGAGAGAGACGGAGGAGAGAGAGAAACAGACAGACAGAGACAGACAGACAGACAGACAAACAGACACAGACAGGGAGGCAGTGAGACAGACAGGGAGGGAGAGTGATGGCATCGATCCACTGTCTCGTCATGTTGTGAAGAATGTTTTCTCTGGCCTCATAATATAACACATTTTTTTACGGTTGTGTGCTACTATAATACTATATGACACACAATTTTTGAATATTGAAGTTAGCGCACCCTCTAAAAAAAAAACAAACAAACAAACAAAAAACATGGACAATCGAATCACACGACAAACAAAAAAAGCGGTCGCATTTTTCCACCTCTTAGTCTTCTCAGGCAAGAAACAAATCAAATAATCTGGACAACGAAAATGAAACGAGCAATCGCATGTGTTCTCCTTTTCCTATTGGTCAACAAAAGACGTGTAGTAGCTGACATCAATTCCTTGAACATGTGAATGTATATGGTGCAAACTAAGATCTGCTGACTTAATAAACTTGAATATATAAACCTGAGAAGGATTAATAAGTTTGTTTAGAGATGTTTTAAAGCAAATGTGCCATGATGCGATGACGGAGGAGGTCAACCGCGGATAGAATTCAATAGCTTGTTCTAAAAGAATAATGACTGATGACGAGGTCAGTTACAATCAGTTTACGAAAGTTTCCTTAGAGGAAGGAAAAAGGAACCACAAGCTACAAAAGAAGGAAGAAGAGTTGTCAACAGAAAAAGAAAATCAAACAATGTGATGAAAAAAGAGATTGGTATTGGGTGTTTGAAGAACTAAAACAAAACAAAATAGAGCAAAGTTGTGCAGCAAGTATAAAATTTATAGCGATGATTCAGTTATCCTCTATGTTGGCCATTTGTTCTTGTTTGGTCTTGTCATTTATAAGAGTCTCCCTCTCTCTCGTCTCTCTTCTCCTCCCCTCTCTCTCTCTCTCTCTCCTCTCTATATATATATTATATATATATATATTATATCCTGTTTTAGTAAATCACACTTGATTATTATATTGGGATGGATCGTTTGGATAGTTACCACTCCCGCGGGGTCACTGAGGAGGGAAAAAGAAAACGATCAAGTTTCGAAATACCGGTATCCTGACTTCAGAGAGTTATATGTTAGTGAGTTTTGCCCCCCATTGGAGATTGTCTCCCACTTGGAGACTATAAACTTACCTGAAGGCTCATTTTGAGAAGCAAATTATTATTCCCCATTCACCCAACTCAAGCACAATACTGTCAGTTAGAACAGAATTATCTTCCACTGCAGATATGATTGCTTATCTCCCCCTCTTTCCTTCAATCTAAGACATAAGAGGAAGCTTTGTTTATAATTGAATATTCTTGCAGTCATTGCAACACCAAGCTGTTCTGTAAGTTGCGGAATTGTGCTCAGTACTTATCCTTGGGAATTCATTAGTTAATTGTAATTCAGTCCCTTGTGGATTCACATTGCAAGAAAAACTGGCCCTCCTCAGCCACTTGGTGTCTTAAGAAGTTATATTTTGTTTTATTTTTTATATGTTCTACTTTTCACAAGAAAATGTAGCTTGTTTGCTTCTTTCATGATTTTCTTTTGCTTTTAGGTGGCACACCTTTTGGTTTCTTTTTTTTGAAAACTCAACAAACATATTATGGTACTGCACACCAGCCTTTTTTCTGGGATAGCATTCTTCTTAAAACCAAAAAGGCACACCCAGTTAAATTTATCACTTCTGGGGTCACTGAAGGAGAAACAATCAGGTTTCGAGATACTGGTATCTGACCAGGAGGAGTTATATGTTAGTGAGTTTTCGTTTTTCCTGCCCATGGGAGATTGTCTCCCTCTTGGAGAATATGTTATTGTGGCTATTCCCTATTCACCCACTCCAAACAGATACTGCTGTCAGTTAGGCAGAATTATCTAACACTCCAGATATGAATGTCTATCTCCCCCTATTTTTTTCAATCTAAGACATAAGAGGCAAGTTTTGTTTATAATTGAATTTTCTTGCAGCAGTCAATGCAAGATGCTCTGTAAGTTGCTTGAATGGTGCTCGGTACTTATCCTTGGAATTTATTAGTTATTGTAATTCAGTCCCTTGTGGATTCCAATTCCAAGAACTGGCCCTCGGGCACTTCTGTCTCTTAAGAGGTTATATATTTTTTGTATTTTCTACTTTTCACAAGAAAGTGTAGCTTGTTTTGCTATTTCATGATTTTGCTTTTGCTTCTTAGAGGGCAACCTGTGGTTGTTGTTTTTTTTTTTTTTTTTGAAAACTTCAAGTAAACATACTACGTCGGTATTGCACAACAAGCCTTTTTCTGGTGTGATAGCATTCTTTTGCTTTTTTTAAAACAAAAAGGTTAGAGGAGTGTGTTGGGACTTTTACCACTTCCGCGGTCAAATTAGGAGAAAACAATCGGTTTCGAACTACCGGTAAGACCAAGGGAGTTATATGGTTAGTGAGTTTTCACCCATTAGAGATGTGTTCCCCCTTGGATACTTATTAACTTTGGTTGAGATGCTCATTTGAGAAGCAGTTATTATTCCTATTCACGCACTCAAGCACAAAAACTAAACGCTAAAGTTTTGCCAGAACACAGCCTTTTAGTTTCCTTTTTCCTGGATAGCATTATCTCAAATAAAACCTCTGCAGATGAGGAATGACGATACCACAACTCCCTTATTTATTCACACTCTCTTTCGAAATCTATCTCTCTCTGAGTCCTCCTCTCTCTTCACAAACACCACACACACACACACACCTACAGACATATATATATAATTATATAGATAGCTATATAGAGATATATAATTCCCCATTCACGCCCAAGCACAACGGGGTTATCATTGTGAGGTGACGCCATTGTAGGGTTTATAGGAAATCCGTCATTATACTGATGACGAGTCTCTGCAATGCGTCACTGTCAATAAGCATCGATAAAGGCAATCGCCGAAATATTTGCAGTACGGGAAAAGTGGGGTTTTGTTGTTGTTTTCTTGTGTATGATATATATAATATATATATATATATTATCTATATATATATATATAGATATATATTATATATTTACGTGGTTGTGTGTTGTGGTTTTTTTTTTCCATTACTCTAATGAATTGCACCACGCAGTGCCCGTGCCCCTTGAAGATGTGGAAGATCTAGGCATAGAGTTGGACGTGATTTTGACCAAACCTGGAAGCTTTATTCGCTGAACGCCAAAGCGGACGATGAGAACAATCACCATTCTGTGCTCCAGAGAGAAACATCAGCGAGTAGTGAGAGTTGGCTTTTCGTCGTCTTTCGTTTTTTCTTTCTTTTTGTCTTCAACTTTTCCCCATCGAGAACGAGTTTATGTAATACAGGGGAAAAAAAAAAAGGAAAAGAAAAAAAAGAAAAAAAAAGAAAAAAAAACAAGCTGCCAGGGTGAAAGGTTCCCCCTAAGACTACTGTCACCCTGCACTTGAGAATACACTCTTACTACACACACACACACACACACACACACCACACCACACACACACACCACACACACACAATATATATATATATATATATATATATATATATATATATATAATATATAGATATAAAGTTACAAATAATGCTCTCTTGTTGTCCGGAGCTCCGCACCTTGTAGAATAAACTGAAATAAAAAACAGAGACGGTAAGATACATGAAAAAACACAAGTCTTTTCATGTCTCAGACTTGTGTATTGTCATCAAATGGTTCACTGGTTAACAGCTTCATCAGGCCCAAGGTACAATGGCACAAGCTCACATTGAATAAAATGACATATCGTTGATGGTTTGAGTTTCTATTCAGGTAAAAGAAAAACAGAAAGAAAAGAGGTCAATAACTGATGTATGCAAGGCAAAAATACACGCCCATAGAACACAACACACACACGGCACACACAACACACACACCACACACACACACACACACACACACCACACACACACACACACACACCACACACGCACGCACGCACACACGCACCGCACACACAAGACACACAACACACACACACACACACACACACACACACCACACACACACACCACATCACAGACAGAGAGACGGGCGGGGGATGGGGGGACACAGAGAAAGATATAGAAAGAGGGCGGGGATGGGAGGGGGGAGATGGATGGAGGGGGGGGGGGGGGGAAGAAAGTGTGTCGAGAGGAGAAATGAGGAAGAATTTGGGGGGTGGGGGGGGAGGGGGGGGGGAGTGAGCAAGAGATGACGATAGTTGGGAATGAGGAAAATAAGACAAGGTGAGAGACCAAGAAGAGAAACATTTAATATCTATGTATGTGATTACATAATCGCATCCAAGTAGTATGAGTAAAACATAGGTGTACAACCTTCAGTTTATCAGGCATGTGTTATAAAAAAAGAGATTTAAAAGAGGAAGTGTGTGTGTGTGTGGGTGGGGGGGGGGGGGGGGGGGGGGAGGGGGGGGCGGAGTAGTGGGAACGAGGGTGGGGGAGTGGCGATGGGGATGGGAGTGCCAAGGGGGGCGGGGGGGGGGTGGGATGGGGAAGAGGACCTGGGGGCAGGGGGGGGGGGGGGGGTTCAAGCAGGACGTTAATTGGCGACCCAAATGGGGAAGAGTAGGGGATGGGGGGGGGTACGACAGGTTAGGGATGGGGTGAGGCAGAAGTGGGGGGTGGGGGGGGGGAGGGGGGGGGGGGGGACCATAAATCGACGCTAGGGGGGGGGTGGGGGGGGGGGTACGAAGTAGAGGGATAGTGTGAGGCAGAGTGGGGAAGAAGGGGGGGGGGGGGGGGGGGGGGGGGGGGAGGGGGGGGGGGGGGGGGCAAGAGGGGGAGGGCCGGGGGGGGCAATATGCATAGGTGGGGGTGTTCAAGCACAGACGGCGAATTGGTCGGAGGGGGGGTAACGGGGGGGGCGGGGGGGGGGGGGTTAGGGGGGTAATGGGGGAGGGGGGTAGGGGTGGTGGCTTAGTTAGAGGTTAGGGGGGGGGGGGGTTAGTGAGGGGGAGTGGGGTTTTTATTACTTAGGTGGTAGGGTTGTTGGTGGTTGGGGGGGGTTTATAGGGTGGGGTGGGGGTGGGGGGTTAGTTGAACAGTTGCATAGGGAAGGGGGGTAAAATGGGCAATATGTATAGTGTGTTCTCAGAGGGAGGAAATCATTTCATTCCTAGGTATACATAAAAAAAAGCTGGGAATGGTTGAAAGTTAGCATTAGTTTTGGGTAAAAAAGATGGAATGTGGAAGTAGTAATTGGGGGTAGGTAGGTAGTTATAGGGGGTAGGGGTCTAGTCGTTAGGGGTGGGTGGTAGTTGTGGTTAGTGGGCGTGGTTGTATCGTTAAGTTGTTAGTTTGGTAGGTGGGGGTAGGGGGGGGTAGGGTTGGGGGGGGGGGTGGGGTAGTTGGGCTAGGGGGGGGTAGTGGAGGGGGGGGGTAGTGTTAGGTGTATAGTTAGCTGGAATGGTGATGGTGGAGATCATGGCACAGCAAACAATTCCCCTCAAATAACCTGTCACATGTCACCTGTGACCAATCTGTGTCGAAGTGTGTGAAAACACACAGAAGGGAAATGGCGAGATTCATGGCACAACTGCAACACAATCCCTCAATAATTGTCCCATTAAGATAAGATATATTGCCTATAGCCCAGGGCGACCTGTAAAGGGCCACATCAGGGTCTGGCGCAATGTTAAAAAATCAACCCATCAAGTAATTCATGCACACAATTCTTTAAAAATAACATCGAAAAAACCCCATCCGAAAGTGTTGTTAAAAATCTTCCACTGTAAATCTCAGATCCGATTCAATGGAAAGCTGTTAATCTATTTCAAAGAACTCAAAGCGCACGTCAGGCGGAACATCTCTGAACAAGGTTTTTTTCATGGAATCTGCTGTAAAATGTTTTGTGTCTCACATCGTGCAAGTCCCCCAACACTCTAAAAGATATATGATTCAATGGTGAGTGGCACATGACGTGGAATTGCCCACGGAGCTTCTTCACTCAACTCTTTAAAGGTTTCTGAGGTTATGAATGGTAAACATACGATATGGCCGGTGTGCAGTGGCAGCCGGCCAAGAACTGTTTCTTCTTTACGACCCACCAGACGTAGCTACGTATGAGGAACTCCATCCTGAAGGTTTGGAACTGGATCTGAAAAGAGTTTGTTATCCGTCTGTGTGAGTCAATTGTGTAACGTGTGTAAAAAACACACAGAAGGGATGGGAGGAGCGCGGGGTCTGTGGTAGAATAGAAGAGGGAGACGATGAGGGGGGGGGGGGGGGGGGTTGGGGGGGGGGGGGTTGTTGGGGGGGGGGGGGGGGGGTTGTCAAAATTGTGTAATTAATTAATTGAAATGCCTTAATACTACATGAGTTCATACAATAGGTTTTTGCGAGCATAGAAAGGTGGGATAAAGGGAGGGGGGAAAGGGGGGTGGCGGTGGTGTGGCTAGATAGCGTGGTAGAAAGTGAATTACGGCGAGGGGAAAGGAATGAGGGGAGGGGGGTCAGTGATGTGTGTGTGTGTGTGGTGTGGTGTTGGTGGGGGTGAGTGTGTTTGTGTGTGTGGTGGATTGTGGTAATTAGGACATGACCTGATCTCTGTCTGCAGTCGGTATTAGTATGCCGTCCTCATCAACTGTGTCGATACAAAAGGACGCCGAGTTCATACCGCTACGACATACGTTTGCAGGGAGGAGTGAGAATCCTGGTCTACGGTCACCCTCAGGTATCGGTGTTGTACGATGGACGTGTCCTACACGAGGTCAGAAATAGGAAAAAAATTGAAAGACATTGGCAGGTTGAACAACGTAAGACTTTATTTGTTGAGTGTCCACGTTCTATTTTTTTTTTTTTTTTTTTTTTTTTTTTGTTTTTTTTTTTTTGTTTTTTTTTGTTTTTTTTTTTTTTTTGTTTTTTTTTTTTTTTTTTTTTTTTTTTTTTTTTTTTTTTGTTTTTTTTTTTTAATTTTTTTTTTTTTATTTTTTTTTTGTTTCTTTTTTTTTTTGTATGCCACGGGAATAGATCGTTAGGTAAAGTAAACACCAAGTGTAAGTGTGCCAACACCCACACGACACACACGGCCCGGGTCCACTCCGCCCGCACAGGCGGAACACAACAACACGCACCAAAAACACACACACACACACCACACACACACGCACCCACAGCAAAGACCAAACAACACACACACACCACACACACCAACACAACACACCCACACACCACACCGGCCACGACAGCACTAGTTGCTAGTGTGAAATGTGGAGCCTACTAATGTTCTTTATCTTTTTTCTATCAAACTTCCAGATGAAACGGTCAGTCGGTGTGTTTGTATTGAAGAAAAGTTAATAAGGAGTGCCCATTGTGTTCAGTCAGTCATGATACAGTAGAAGATCCTTTATCTTTAACTCAACGGTTTCCTTCTTCCGTGTGGCTTGTAGGAAAGTTCGTAACATAAGGATGCATTGTGCCGGTTTCCGTCGACTGTCATGTAGAAACATAGAGATGATCACAAAATACCATGAGCAGGCAGTTGGTCGTCTGTATGCCAATTCAATCGTCCGACAATTTACGACGAAGTACAAACACGTGATTGTTTATTTGCATTAAAAATATTATGACGAAGTTATAGAGTATGTCGCCGAAAACAACTGCAAGGGTTTTGCGGGTTTACTATTCTTATGATTACTGTTGTGTGTTTTTTTGTTGTTGCTTGATGTTGTTGTTAGTGATGAGGTTTTGATGATTTGCTTGCTAAATGATGAGATGATTGATTGATGATGATGATGAGGACGTGATGATATGAGGACTCTATTGGAGGGGTAACCATTTATTGGGCTATTCGTTAACAATATACAACAGCAGACACGTACGTACGGGCACTCATTGACTTAATGGCAGTTATAAAAATAAAAGCGGAGAAAAATGAAAAGAAGGAAATGAAAGACAGCAGAACGCGATGAAACAAAAAAGAAGAAGGCCATAAGAATCGGTCCATCAGGCAAGCACAGAACACCACACAACATTGTATACTACTTTTATGAATGGTTCACTTTCATTAGTAACAATCAACACTTTTCTTCCATAAGAATCCAGCCTTAAAAACTCGTGGAAAATTGAAGCGGGTAAGTTTCAGACCTCGTGGGAGATGGAAGGCGGGGAAAGTGGAAGTTTGAGGGAGTGACCCTTCAGTGCTCTCACCCCGACCCCGCGACGCCCACCCGGCCCTCCCTGGAAGTTCACACCCGAGGGCTTGCCTGTGTGTCCTTCTCTCACCCCACCCCACCTCCCCCATCCTCTCATCTCTCTCTCTCTCTCTCTCTCTCGCTCTTCCAGCAGAATGCGCAGAGCAGAAGGAGGAGCATCCAACGACTGTATCAGTGGTGTGTGTGGAGAAGGAAAGAAACAGGTGCTGTTATGTGTGTCTGCCGACAGGAGGGAGAGCAAACAATCTCCGATGGTGGATTCAAGTAAACCAGATAGGACACATAAAGCAGGTCCTGTTGAAATGATTTGGTTTCTAATGGGTTCAGACAGACACTTGAAAGTGGTGTTGTTTGTGGGGTACATAAGACCACCTTTGACCGGCCTTGACATTTTTATTAAAGCAGCAACCTTTGCTTATACTTACTTCAACTAGAAGCCCGTGTGGCATAGTAGTGAAAGATGGTTTTTTGCTGTGGTTGGTTCCAGAAATCCCCCGGAATTCGAAACGAGGTTCTTGTCCTTAAATAGAGATGTTGAGGTAAGAATCAAAGCGAAAGCTGTTACTGATGCAAGGCGAATAATAATTGGTTGGCATAGATTGAAAAGAAAGTCACCGATTGTCCCTGACGGAGTGCGAAGAAAAAAAAAAGCCGTTTCAAGCCGTTCAACAACAACTGCGGTGTTTAACGTTTATGAGTAGCATAAATGTCAAATGAGAAGGGGAGGTCCGAGGCGCTGTGGATATTTCTTAACACATACCAACAGAGTGGAACTGTAGCATCACCGACCAAAGGAGGGCACAAGGAGCACGAATGGATATGATCCGTTTGGGAGTGGGGGAGATAGTTGTTACCCGAGTTTTAATTATTCACTTTAGATTACTGCTGTCACCTAGGACTTAATTTGAAGAGTGTAGTAGTAGGTAGTAGTAAGTAGTAGTAGTTTCCGTTTTTTACGTTGATCACAAATGTGATATTAGACGAAGGAGGGAGAGAGAGAGAGGGGGAGGAGAGGGCGTAGAGGAGATGTATTCGAGGAAGAGAGAGTGGAGGGAGGTCGGGGGAGGGAGCGAAGGAGAGGGAGAGAGATGAGAGAGATGGAGAGAGAGAGGCGAGAGGAGAGAAGCGGAGAGGACGAGAGAGAGAGAGAGAGAGAAGGAGATACATGCTACATGTTGTGGCTATGTAAGTGTATGCATAATGTGTTTATCTAAACGCAAAATAAATGTCCTTCTAAAAGATCCCTACCAACATACCTGCAATAACCTTTACAGTAATGCGTAACTAGACTACAAAATTAAAGAAAAACATGATCAAAGGCAAACTTTGTAATCTGAAAAGGCAATCACATAAAAGTGTGTGTGTGTGGGTGTGTATGTGGGTGTGTGTGTGTGTACGTGTTTGCGCGTTTGCGTGCGTGCGCGCGCGCGCGCGTGTGTGGTGTGCGTGCGTGCGTGCGTGCTGCGGGTGTGTTTGTGTGTGTGTGGTGTGTGCTCCAAATCATCGATCGAGTGGTGCTCATAAAAGGAGTTAATACTTCGTGTCATCTGCAGAAGAATAATAAGTCAAACAGACCGAAATATGTGTTCCTGGTCTGCTTCCAGTGTGGAGTTTTTTTTTTTTTTTTTTTTCTTTTTTTTTTTTCGGACAGGACAATTGAGAAAGAATCTAAGAAAGTCCTGATATGAAAAAAAAAAAAGATCTGTACAGACTTAAGAATAATGAAACTGACTTGTTCATATGGATATTTTTTTCTCCAAACATTGGTCACAGTTTTGTTTTGTTTGTTTTGTGTTGTTTTGTTGGTTTTTGTTTGTTTGTTGTTTGTTTTTTTGTTGGTAAACATTGTAAATGGACAAACGAGCCAGCACTCTGCCTGACACATGATGTTACGGTTTATCAGAAGAACTGCATTCGGCTTCTTGAAACACACCACAGAAGATCGTAGACGATGAAGAAGGAGGCTCTGTTGAGGCGTAATGTTCCATTACGGCCACATGTTCATTTCGCTCGCAAACAACGTGTTTCTCCCAATACAAAGACAAAAGTAACAGGTAACATTTACACTCAGAAAAAGAAGCTGTATACTCTGACGATTTTTCTGAGGGGCGTCATTTTTTTTTTTTTTTTTTTTTTTTTGTGGTAATTGTTTACTGATGATCGTCTTGCAGTGTGGAAACCTGAAGTTGGTTCTACCGACTGAATGCTCTATATAGGACACACACAAACTTTCACGGGCCCTATTTTTTTTTGTTTTTAATAAATAAAATAATAGGGTGTAGTGCAAGGAGTAAAACATAGATTAATAGGGAATGAAGCAGACATGCGGAGGAGGGGTGAAGAAGAGGGGGAGCTAAAGAGACTTTTACATTCATACAGAAACGGTCCAACATACTTGTCAACGACGCCACTCAAGATGAGGTTGAAGGGACAACGCTGTGTCTGTGTCCTGTGTCTGGGTCTCGTCTGTCTGGTGTGTCTGTCGTCTCTCTCTCCTCTCTCTCTCTCTCTCTCTCTCAACTCTCATCTCTTGTGTGTTACTGTGTGTGTGTGTCGTAATACAACATTGTTTGTGTTTTTATTCCCCATAAGTTTTTGGTTCTCGGCAAGGAGTAAACTCACTTGTCGTATTTTGAAGGTCTAATTTAGGATATGCATGCACATCCATTCTGGCAATTCCACATTACAGAAGATGTCTTTGATTCATGAACTGTGTAACTGATGACAAAAATCGAATGGCAGAAATCAGCCACCTTGCTTTACCACATTCAAAGTCGGTAGGCTCCATAGGGACCCCACAGTTGAAATGTGTTTGTTTTGTTTTTTTTTTCAAAAGACTAGCAGAGACAGACGACGCAGAGGCCGTGTTAAAATAAATCCGGCTGAACGTTTAGCAGTTGAATTCTTTTCCTTGTTGTGTCTCAGGCTCATACCACAGCCGCTGGGTCTTTTCAGTCCACAAACTGGTGTATGATACACTTGAAAGGGGCGTGCCACTCAATCGACGGATGTGGTGAGTGTGTGTGTGTGGTGGTGTGTGTGGTGTGTGTGTGTGTGTGTGTGTGTGCGCGGCGTGTGTGTGTTGGTGTATGTGTGTGAAGTCGCTCTCTCTCTCTCTCCCTCTCTCCTCTCTCATCCTCATCTCTCTCTATGCATTTTTCTCTGGCAGCCTCTGCGCTGTCTGTCTTTCGTGTGTTTGTGGTCTGGGCATCTGTGTGCTTGTGTGTGGGTGTGTGCGGGTGTGCGCGTGTGTGCGCGTGCGTGCGCGCGCATGTGTGTGTGTTGTGTGGGTGTGTGTGTGTGTGTGTTGCAGGGGTGGGTTGGGTGACGATTGAGACCCTCTCGTCGCCCGGTGTCGCGCGTGTGAAAGCCTTCACTGGTCTGGATGTGCAGAACGTCAGTTTATACCGTCAATCAAGTGAACCTATTCAGGTAGAGAGATGAGATAGAGAGAGAGAAGAGAGACGGAGAGCGAGAGAGAAGATGAGAGGAGAGAGAGAGAGAGAGAGGAGAGAGAGAGGAGTAGAGGCTCCTCTGAAATCTTCCGTTTTGGACCCAGGATTTCCCTCCGACGAAGGGGAGATACGAGAGGGAGAGGAGGGACGAGGAGAGAGGAGAGAGGATGGATCCTTGAAATATTCTTTTGGAACAGGGTTTCACGTTTCAAGGAAGTACCCATTCACTCCATTACATCACTCCGTTCAAAACGACAGCATACAAAAGAGGTGAGAATGAGCTCCCCTGGCAATACCAATCTCCGCAAGCAAGAAACGATGTATGGACAGACTGACTGAGACAGAAGATAGACCAATGGGAGCGTTGTAAAGGCTCGTCTGCTAAGAAGCCTCAGCATTCCTAGGATCAAACGCATTTGCACCACCAGAACAAGCTCTTTCAAACCCAAATGATTGCCCACCAGAACAGACTCTTTCTAATCAAAATGATTGCTCATAGAACATATTCTTTATAACCCAAAACCATTTGCCACATAACAGACTCTTTATAACCAAAAGTAGCTGCCAACAGAACAAGACTTTTTATAAACCAAACTTGGCACAGATGCGGGATGACTATTTGACACATGCTGCTACCATAATGATCATAACCAAAACACTCGATAAAGATGGTGTTCAACACAAATTCAAAAAATCTTACATTACAATCTCATCCATGACAGCCTAAGAGTAGAAAAAAAAAATCTTTGCATGCAATCATTTCATGAATTCTCTCGTTTGAAGCACCCATTCAAAATGCATTCCGTGTGTTGGTTTGTATTTTCGTTGCTTGTCAGCAACTCTGTAGTCCATTTCAGTCTCAGCGGCATAATTCTACTTTTTCTATGGCTAAATCTCGCAAGAAAGAGAAAAGAAAGAAAGAGTAGAAAAAAGTTTGCATGCATCATTTCATGCATTCTACAAGATACACTTGTAGCACGCCATTTCTGTGGACCTGGACACCAGCTGTCAGATTTGAAATGTTGTGTGACTGAACTCATAAAGACCACAGATACACAGAAAAGAAAAGATCAGAGAGAGGATGTGGAGACACAAGTTGAAGACCAACTACCCCTTTGGTCTCAATGTGTGGGATTAGTTGGTTCATCGAAGGGCAAAGTTCCCAGGGCAGATTGTTCACGTGAAACCAACTAATCCCACGCATTGAGACTTCACCCAGGCATCACTATTTATCATACAGTAATGACGGGGGTGGGGGGGGATTAATGACGTAAAAAACACACATTACGTCAACTAGTTTTGACGCGCCGACTTCCATGGTCAGCTGAGGAAGGTTTGCTAAAACCGAAAAGCGCTTCTATAAATGCTTTGGGTGTGTTTTTTTTTTTTTTTTTTTATTTGAATTACGAAAAGAGAAAAGGCAAAGGAAAAGAAAAACGTTGAGAAGGACACAATGAACAATATTTTATCATGTTTAGTTTGCTTTGAAAAAAAAAAAAAAAAAAAAAAAACAAAATCTCTGCAACGATTAACCGCACCTCACGAAGAAGATTCAATGTACTCCAGACTGCAAACTCAAGGACAGTTGTCGGGTCGACAATGCTTTTCTCTTTTCTTTATTGCATGTGGTGTGTGTGTGTGTGTGTGTGTGTGTGTGTGTGTGTGTGTGATTACTAATATGTTTATGTGCGCTCAGCTTTTTAAGATGTCTGCTCTCTCTCTCTCTCTGCATGCAAACACACACACAACATATACATATATATATATATATAGGAGAGAGAGCGAGAGAGAGAGAGAGAGAGTTTAGATAAAGGGTGTTTGATATTTGTAATATATTTTCGTAATTTTTATGTTCCCATTTTCTTCATCTTCAAACCACCCCACCTCCACCCCGTTTGAAATATGCCATGTTGTTACTATATGACGGGAGAATTGTTAGCCTGCACTCGTTTTGCACCACTATTTAATTGTTCAGCATAATATATATATTATATGTTATCCCAGAAAAAGGCTGGTGTGCAATACCGTGGTATGTTTGTTGCGTTTTCAAAAAACAACCAAAGGTGCCACCTAAGAAGCAAACGAAAATCACGAAAAGAGCAAAACAAGCTACATTTTCTTCTGTGAAAAGTAGGAAAAAAAAAAAAAAAAAAAAAGATAACGTCTGAACACACAAAGTGCTGAGGGCACATACTGTTAGTTAGGCAGAGAATTATCTACCACTGCAGATATGAATGCTTATATCCCCATATTTCTTCAGTCTAAGACATAAGAGCAAGCTTTGTTTATAATTGATATTTCTTGCAGTCATTGCAACACCAAGCTGCTCTGTAAGTTGCTGGAATGGTGCTCGGTTATTTATCCTTGGAATTCATTAGTTTTATTATATATATATATATATATATATATATATATTATATATATATATATATATATATATATATATATATATATATGTGTGTGTGTGTGTGTGGTGTGTGTGTGTGTGTGTGTGGTGTGTGTGTCTTCTGACAGGTCGTGAACTATGGACTGGGTGGTCACTACGGTGTTCATATGGATACTTTCCCGGTATGTAATACACGATAAAGGACTGTGTGTGCATATCAAACATGATATTTGAGATAATCGGCATTCTGTTAACCCACATATTCCACTTACAGTTTGGAGTCATGGTTAAAATGACTGCTGTCGATTTTTTTTTTTCTGTTTCGCATACATAACCAGTGATGATTCAAATCATCACTGCCAGTCGCCTATTTCACATAGAAGTGGCAGTCCATGGTTTTAGATGATCACAAAGTTGAAAACATGAAAAGACGGTTCAGAATACATGAAGGTCATTAAGATGTAGAGTTGTCGCCTAAGAGTTTTCTCACGGAAACGTGTTACACGGGTAAAACGGCCTGTACATGGTGTTCCACCAGGATGGATTAGGTACCCGTGCAGCCGCCTGTAAGAAAAGCATGGTTTTTCTGTTCATGTGTGGTGTGTGTGTGTGTGTGTGTGTGTGTGGGTGTGTGTGTGTGTGTGTGTGTGAGTGAGAGAGAGAGAGAGAGAGAGAGAGAGAGAGAGAGAGAGAGAGAGAGAGAGAGAGAGAGAGAGAGAGAGCTTCCTATTGATTAAGTCAAAGGCCTTTTTCAAAGTCAATAAATGCAACATAAAAATTTACGATTTAGTGAAATTGTTTCTGAACAAACGCAAGAAGAGATAAAATATATGGTCGACAGTAGAGTAACCCTATTTGAACCCAGCCTGATGCTCTCCCGTGATATTATTACATTCAATCCATTTCCTGTAATCTGTTGTTAATAACGGTACTACACACGCTACAGCTAACGTCAAGCAGAGAGACATCCCTGTAGTTATTAGGGTTATCTACATCGCCGTTGTTGAACAAGGGCGAAGTTACAGACTCTGTCCAGTCTTCTGGGAAGATACAATCATTAAAAATTAGATTAAAAGAGCTAGTAAAACAAATCAACAACTTGAGGTCCAGCATAATTCAACAATTCACCAGTTTTATAGAAATCGGGTCCCTGCCGATTTGTTAGTTTTAATTATCGGCATGGCAAACATAATTTCTTCTTTAGAAATGGCGCCATTGAAATACTCGTCTTCTCCCTGATCGATAACATCAGAAGCTCTTCATCACTGAAAATATCTTTATCTAGCAAAATGTTTAAAGTGCTCATACCATGTATTCAGGTAGATATTATTCTTAGTATATTTTTCTTTTAATGAAACTTTTTAATGTTGTCCAAAAACTCCTGCTGTGAAAGAAGAGATCTGATCATGTGATCTGACAAGTTTTTATTGGATATCTTCTTCTTCTGCTTTTGAAGATTTGTATATTCTCTTCTTGCAATGTGATACTCACTTCTGTCGCTATCATCCAAAGTATGAAACCATATTCTCTCAACAATTTTTAGCGTTTTTTTCTTTCTATTACCGAACGGTCGCTGCCAAACCAATCTTCCTCTTTAGCACATTTTCTTATTAGCACACCTTTGTGTCATTCTGCACTGTCTTTGATACAATCGTTAAACAAATCTAAAGCTTTATTTACATCAACATTAATCAGTTCTACAGCCTCATTTAATTTTGAGCACATTTCTGCTTACACAAATTGGCTCTGTCAGTCAAAACATAATCATCATTCCGTACAAACTCATCAAAAACAGTCGTGTCAACATTCTCCATGGATTCATCACTATGTTTTCTTGTGAAGTCAATGTGAAACTCAACAGGTAAATGATCAGATTCAATACGTTCCGAAACAAACAAATAACATAAATCACAAACAGTGGAGAAAAAATATTCATATACAAGGAGATAATCATTAACGCTACTCCCGCTGTCTGAATTGCATGTATAGCAAACATGGCGGTCGCCCTGACATACACCATTCATAATGCACGAATCAAAAGCAACCCAAAGATTTAACAATAACTTACCGCAGCTATTCAGAGCATTATCATGAGAACATCGATCTGTGCAAGGTGGCTGGCTTTTTTGTTTCAAACAGGAATCGAAAACATCAGCAGAAAAGTCGGGAGAAAAAAACTGACGTCCTGCTGTTCAGAACGCCACACACTACTATATCAATGTCACCATGTGAGCACAAGCATCAGCCAAAACATGGAAATACCATTAACAACATTAAAAGAATTAAAGAAAGGAGAACCTTCGGGCGGCTGAATATATGTACAAACGAAAGCAATATTTTTCAGTGTACCAAAAAAGCAATATTTTTTCAGTGCACCAAAAAGCGATTTTTCGATTAAAAAAGACACATACGGTAGAGTAAGCAACTTCTACATATATGGAGAAAAAAAATCTTGTTTTCTAAATTAAACGAGTCCTCCAGATCGTCTCCCCTGATGGCTGAGTTTTACAGCAGGTTTGATAAAGGCTTTATACCCAACAAACATGTTCATGTCAAATATTCAAGGAAAGTCTCTCTAAAGCATATAAAATCAAAAACCACGGGCATAGGAAATAAATGCACTGTCAAAAAAAAAAAAAAAAAGAAAAAAAAAAAAAAAACCTTTGAGAGTAGACCATTCACATTCCAGGAAAGAAGAAGCTTGAATACTTTATAATTCCATGCAGGCACGTCCAGACTCTGGTTGTCAATAGAAGTATCACCTGTATCAAGTGCATCGTTTTCCATACATACATTAATATTGCTATCTACATCATCCTATTTAGAGAGAAAAAAAAAAAATCATCATGCAAACGGCTATCATTAAAACTGTCATACGAATTCAAGCGTTTTCCAGTGCCATCGCTATCACCGTCCACAAGATTCGTCAAAAACACGTGCAAAGCGGCTACTGCCTCGAGTGACAGGATCCGGAGTAGCCAGTCTTTCCACCGGTGTCAAGGCATTTTCTCTCCCTCTTGAATTAAATATCTTTCTCATCGCAAGAGGACCGGCCCAAACCCCTATTTAATTATTTCAGCTGTCCAGAGACATTAAGCCCGAACTTCTTGCCACCAACAAGGATGGTCAAAGACCATCGCGGCTCTCTCACCACTGTTCCTCGCATGTTT
>JADBJO010014035.1:10000-22966 GCA_016801955.1 Conus betulinus | reverse complement strand
CCCTGATGGAACAAGTATGTACAGTTTTCAACTAAAGTATCTTTATGCATTGCTGTTTTGGCCTGCAAATCTGTAGTCTCCTCTCCAAGACCTGCTCACTCCCTCCCAGTCTTACTCTCTGGGCGAGCATGCCTCTCCCTCTCTCTCTCTGTTTTGTGTGTGTGTGTGTGTGTGTGGTGTGTGTGTGTGTGTGTGTGTGTGTGTGTGTGTGTGTGAGTGAGCGAGTGAGATGATGACGGTGATGATGATGTTGATGATGATGATGATGATGAGGAGGAGGAGGAGGAGGAGGAGGAGGAGGAGGTGAGGAGGAGGAGGAGGAGGAGGAGGAGGAGGAGGACCATCATCATCATAAAGATGGTGAAAATGATTAAGATGTTGATGATGATGATGATGATGATGATGATGATTATGACGTTAATGATGATTATGGCGTTAATGATGATGATGATGATGATAATAATGATGATGACGATGATGATTGTTGTTGATACTGTTGTTATTGTTAGAATTGATTTTTTTCTGTCCCATCATCTGTGCCACCTCAGCGGCATTGCACCCCCTCCGCTCATTCCGACACCCCGTCCACAGCCACAGCCCGGTCAGTCCCACCACAGCCCCGACACCGGCAATCCACAGGGAGCAGCCAATGTCAAGTCGTCAAGAGGCAACCCACCTAAGGAGACACTGCACTGCTGATGAGTCGCTTCGGTGGTGTTCAGTGACGCCTGTTCTGATCTAACATACGCAGGACACCACCTACTAGGCCCCCTACTGACGACAATAAAAAAATGCTTAGTCGCAAAGCCGGCAAGAGTGAGCTGTCCCTCCGGAGGGCGCCACCACGTCCGTCCAAAGACAGCCCCCATGGACTCGCCGATACAGGTGACCCCGACGGAACCAAACCAAGGCCACAGACGTGGAGAGGACATCGAAACTGAGGTCACCATGAGAGCAGGGCATGAAGGGCCACATAATTTGAGACATTTTTTTTAATGCTGATCGATGAGAATTAGGATGATTAAGATGATGCTACGGATTTCCGGTCTGAGACTACATGACAGGGCTGTACTCTACGTTTCCTTTTATAATATATCCCGGTATCAACCAGGCCTGAGAGATACAGTCACCTGCAGTGTTGGTCAGAAAATTTGAGCAGCACTCTCAGAGACGCATCCATTAAGTGGATGAAACTCAACTGTGTGGTCCCAGTCTTCTCAACTGAAACCGTAGCAAACTCAGCTCTGGGTAGAAGCCGGTCGAAGCAGAAAAATCCCACATGACTCATGGGAATCGAACCCACTACTTCCCAGACGGGAGTTCGCGATGCTAACCACTTCGCCACGGCGGCTGGTGTTAGAATTGATCTTATTTTTGTTGCAGTCGCCAACAAATGGATATGGACCTATGGCAACACCTTCCGACGTCCCTGTGGTCCTTCTCCACAATCAACACAACTGGAGGTGGAGAACATTGCCTCGTTTGGCGCCCTGAAAGAAGTCATAGAATGATCAACAGTCTTCTGGAAGTGGGGTGCCAGTACTACCTACACTGGAAGGGGGACAGGGAAGGGAGCAAGTTTTTGTGTCTGGTGAATACATTGTGGGATTTTGGAATGCAGATCAACTATGATATTAAAAAAAAAGACTGTGTTTACATTGAGGTGGCACAGGAACTAGTTGATAAAAATGGCTAATTTTATCAAACAACATTTCTGTGTACGTGTACAATAACTTTATTCAACGTTTCGGTGGAGGTTTTCGTTTCATGTAATTTTTATTCAAATTCTTTGGGCCTTTACGTCACTTTTTATCTTTAATGCACTGGAAGAGTTCTATTACACAAAATGGATGTGTAAGTGTAGTGAAATAGATATATGACAATGGAAAACAATGATAAAAGGACTGAGAATGAAAGAAAGTTCAGAGAGCCACTGAAACATACAGCCAATCTCAGAACATCCTTCGAACTACAGGCAATGAAAGACAACTCCTGCAGCCACTGACAATCAAGCCAAACTCTCAAAACTAAATGACAGTCAACATCAAACTGACTGGTGATGTCAAACATTTCGTTGTAACTGGCCTTCACTTAAAAACGCATGAAAATATTCTACTCTTATAAGATAACACGGATATTTTGAGATCGTACATGTTTTAAATAAAGAGAAAAAAAAAAAAATGGTGTAGAACTGACATTATTCACATCACCTTCACTGACCATCGCTTCTGCTATACTTCCTTTTTTTCATTTTACTTTCATTCCTCTTTTAAGTCAGTCCAGTAGCAGTCTTCGCTGAAAATGGTTCCAATGTGTCACTTAAATCTTCAACTTAAAAAAAAATTCTTTTGTGAAAATCGTTACAGCTCGCTTCTGTTTCCCCTGAGAGCTAAGGAGACTGATTGCTGTTCACTCGGCGCATACTGAGCAACTTTTCCTGTTCAGTCGTGTCTTTGACAGTCCTTTCGATTTTCGTGATATCTTTGGAAATACCTGCAGTTCAAACAATTTTCTATTGAGACTATACCAGTTTTCTTGGCACATGTATAACAGTAACTCTGGTTTCTTTGAATCTGACAATTTGGTAAGGACCATGTTCTAGGCGCTTTGCAATCCACACTCTACTCTACACAATGGGTTGCCTACCTGGTAGAGAGTCGACTGCAGAGCTGCTCACTTCTTTGGCGATCATTCTCATTCCCGCGAATCTTCGAAAAAATCCTTCTTCTTCTTCTTCTTCTTCTTCTTTCTTTCTTTCTTTCTTTCGTTCGTTCTTTCTTTCTTTCTTTCTTCCTTTTCTCTTTCTTCTTTCTTTTTTTCTTTCTTTCTTTCTTCTTTCTGTCTTTCTTTTCTTGCTCTTCCTTTCTTTCTTTTCTTTTTCTTTCTTCTTCTTTCAATCAATTTCGTTCGCTCACTTCTTTTAGACAGCTTCTCCTGCACATTCACTCCTTCCAAGGCGATCATTCTTGATGACTCATTTTGATCCCTGTCTTAAAACAAAGTCCTCCCTCTTCCCTCCTTTTTTTTTTCTAGAAGTTTTTTTTTTCTAGAAGTCATTCCTATTCTCTCCCTTCTTTTTTGCATATTTTCTGTTCCGCCCAGTCTCTTCACCCCCTTCTTTGATCATTTATGTTACTTTCTGCCACAGATCTGTATTTGCCCCCCCCCCCCCCCCCCCCCCCCCCCCCCCCCGCCCCCCCTTTATTTACAACTGCCCCCCTTCTTCACTACCTGTCATTCCAGTGACCTGACTTCTTTGAATGACCTTCCTATGTGTTGACTTCTTTGACCATCACAGCTGTTCCATCACTTCGTTACTGACCATCGTTCCGTTTCCCCGTCATTTTTTAACGTTATTTCAGTTCATCGTCTGCTTTGACCATTATTTCTGTTTCCTTTCTTCTTTGACCATCATCATGCTTCATGTCTTCTTTGACTATCATTTCAGTTACTTGTCTTCTTCGACGATGATTCCTTTTTCCCTCACTTGTCTGACTTTATGCCTGTTTCCTGACTTCTGTTACCATCATTCCTGTTTCCTGTCTCTGTGATCGTCATTCCTGTTTCGTGTCTTCTTTGCCCATCTTTCCTGTTTCCCGTCTTCCTTGACCATCTTTCCTGTTTCCTGTCTTCTGTGACCATCTTTCCTGTTTCCCGTCTTCTTTGACCATCATTCCTGTTTCCTGTCTTCTTGGACCATCTTTCCTGTTTCCTGTCTTCTTTGACCATCATTACTGTCTTCTGTGACCATCATTCCTGTTTCCTGTCTTCCTTGACCATCATTCCTGTTTCCTGTCTTCTTTGACCATCATTCCTGTTTCCTGTCTCCTTTGAAAAACCATCATTCCTGTTTCCTGTCTTCTTTGCCCATCTTTCCTGTTTCCTGTCTTCCTTGACCATCATTCCTGTTTCCTGTCTTCTTTGACCATCATTCTGTTTCCTGTCTCCATTGACCATCATTCCTGTTTCCTGTCTTCTTTGACCATCATTCCTGTTTCCTGTCTCTGTGACCATCATTCCTGTTTTTCCTGTCTTCTTTGACAATCATTCCTGTTTCCTGTCTTCCTTGACCATCATTTCTGTTTCCTGTCTTCTTTGACCATCATTCCTGTTTCCTGTCTCCTTTGAAAAACCATCATTCCTGTTTCCTGTCTTCCTTGACCATCATTCCTGTTTCCTGTCTTCTTTGACCATCATTCCTGTTTCCTGTCTTCTTTGACCATCATTCCTGTTTCCTGTCTCCTTTGAAAAACCATCATTCCTGTTTCCTGTCTCCTTTGAAAAACCATCATTCCTGTTTCTTGTCTTCCTTGACCATCATTCCTGTTTCTGTCTTCTTTGATCATCATTCCTGCTTCCTGTCTTCCTTGACCATCATTCCTGTTTCCTGTCTTCTTTGACCATCATTCCTGTTTGCTGTCTTCCTTGACCATCATCATTCCTGTTTCCTGTCTTCCTTGAACATCATTCCTGTTTCCTGTCTTCTGTGACCATCATTCCTGTTTCCTGTCTTCTGTGACCATCATTCCTGTTTCCTGTCTCCTTTGAAAAAACCATCATTCCTGTTTCCTGTCTTCCTTGACCATCATTCCTGTTTCCTGTCTTCTTTGACCATCATTCCTGTTTCCTGTCTCCTTTGAAAAACCATCATTCCTGTTTCTTGTCTTCCTTGACCATCATTCCTGTTTCCTGTCTTCTTTGACCATCATTCCTGTTTCCTGTCTTCCTTGACCATCATTCCTGTTTCCTGTCTTCCTTGACCATCATTCCTGTTTCCTGTCTTCTTTGACCATCATTCCTGTTTCCTGTCTTCTTTGACCATCATTCCTGTTTCCTGTCTTCCTTGACCATCATTCCTGTTTCCTGTCTTCTTTGACCATCATTCCTGTTTCCTGTCTCTTTTGAAAAACCATCATTCCTGTTTCCTGTCTTCATTGACCATCATTCCTGTTTCCTGTCTTCTTTGACCATCATTCCTGTTTCCTGTCTCCTTTGAAAAACCATCATTCCTGTTTCTTGTCTTCCTTGACCATCATTCCTGTTTCCTGTCTTCCTTGACCATCATTCCTGTTTCCTGTCTTCTGTGACCATCATTCCTGTTTCCTGTCTTCTGTGACCATCATTCCTGTTTCCTGTCTTCTTTGACCATCATTCCTGTTTCCTGTCTCCTTTGAAAAAAACCATCATTCCTGTTTCCTGTTTTCTTTGACCATCATTCCTGTTTCCTGTCTTCTTTGACCATCATTCCTGTTTCCTGTCTCCTTTGAAAAGCCATCATTCCTGTTTCTTGTCTTCCTTGACCATCATTCCTGTTTCCTGTCTTCTTTGACCATCATTCCTGTTTCCTGTCTTCCTTGACCATCATTCCTGTTCCCTGTCTTCTTTGACCATCATTCCTGTTTCCTGTCTTCTGTGACCATCATTCCTGTTTCCTGTCTTCCTTGGCCATCATTCTGTTTCCTGTCTTCTTTCATTATCATTGCCTTTCCCTCACTCCGCTCACTGCATATATATTCACGAACAGTCCCGGTCTTCTCTTGTTTTCATAAGAAATTTGATTTCTCCAGTTTGTGTTGACCGTTGTCTTTTGATAAAGCGTCACTCCTTCACACTCACGCTAGCCTAAGTTCAACTGCGTTTGGTGCCTACTCGAGTCGTCCATTTCTTTCTTTTTTTTTTTTTTTTTGCAACGCTCTGTTTAAAGCAGTACAGACTACGACGACCTCTTATCCTCACATCACCCTCCTTTCTTCTGCTTAGTTTTCCTTTTCCTGGCATTTCTCTGCATGTTCAGATATAGCGCTACAACCATCTCGATAAATGATGGACTCGTTTGACATGGCTCGGGTCTGAATGTGCTTTCATAGTATCTCGTTTTTGTTGTTCTATTTCGCTCTGCTTTCGAGCACTTTTTTTTTGTTGCTGTTTAATTAGAAAATTAAACTACACCTACGCTAGGAGGTTGCAGTTTAATTGAAATTATTACGAGCCTATTGTGGTGGAGGAAGGAGAATTTACGTTGAGTATTGGCATACACAGCGTTGCAGGCAAATTTCAAAGCTGTATGGCCACTAGACTGATGCCTTTAAGGAAGGACAGTGAAACTGATAATTACTACAGGCACTAATTGGGAGGGACGCAAGTTATCCTTCCACCACAATAGGCTCGTAATAATTTCAGTTAAACTGCAACCTCCTAGCGTAGGTCGAGTTTAATTTTCTAATCATCACTCCTCGCCTAAAAAGGGAAGCTAGTTGAGACTTTAAGAGAAAGTAAGAATAGTGGCCAACACACACAACATCATAGGCCAGACATGTAGTGCCAAACACATTCATTTACAATGATCTTTCATTTCGTTTACAGTTCACATAGCCATTAACCACTTTCTGGCTGAAACTGGTACTGTTTTGTCTCATAGTATTCAGAGAATGCCTTTTCATTTGTCCAGCCTGCTGCTTTCAACATAGCTTTCAATGAAACCCCAGCTGGGTAGCTGCACTGCAGCTTGCAGCCCTGGACGAGTGTGCTGAGTACTGGTTAGTGTCAATGCCTGAGCGCGCTAGCTTCTCTTTGACCCGTCGCAAGAATGTCTGCTAGCCCACAGGCACGTGACGTTTAGTGTGACTGATGAATAGGTGCGGTTGGTGACCGTCTCTGACAATGAATCGGAGTCCTCATTGTTCACAGTTTTTTTTACTGGCAGTTTATCTTTCGTGCGCCTGTACTCGTTGCAGTCAGACCCTGATTCTCTCCCCCTCCTCACCAGAGAGAGAATCCGGCCGTCTCTTAGTGCCACGCGGTGCTAAGGATATGGCCGGATCTTTGTCCGCGTTTTTGGCGGTCAACAGCTTATGAATAGCCTCTTCCAGTCTAGAAAATCTGTCATCAATTTGCCTGATGCGTGCATCAAGTTTCTCGACTTTATTCTCTTTATCAATAGTTGTGACCTCCTCTTCGTCCTGTGCCCCAGAATGACTGGCTATAGTTAGCAAGGGTTATACCTCATGTACCACACTCAGGCAGAATGGAACTGCCAAATCGCACACAGGCCAACAGGATAGTTGTGTATCGCACACAGGCGAACAGGATAGTTGTGTATCGCACACAGGCGAACAGGATAGTAGTGTATCACACACAGACGAATGGGATAGTTGTGTATCGCGCACAGGTGAACAGGATAGAAGGATAGTTGTGTATCGGACGCACGCGAACATGATAGTTGTGTATCGCACATGGGTGAACAGGATGGAAGGACAGTTGTGTATCACACACAGGCGAACAGGATAGCTGTGTATCGCACACAGGCGAACAGGATAGTTGTGTATCGCACACAGGCGAACAGGATAATTGTGTATCACACACAGGCGAACAGGATAATTGTGTATCACACACAGGCGAACAGGATAGCTGTGTATCACACACAGGCGAACAGGATAGCTGTGTATCACACACAGGCGAACAGGATAGTTGTGTATCACACACACAGGTGAACAGGATAGTTGTGTATCACACACAGGCGAACAGGATAGCTGTGTATTTGCACACAGGCGAACAGGATAGTTGTGTATCGCACACAAATAAACAGGATAGAAGGATAGTTGTGTATTGCACACAGGTGAACAGGATAGTTGCATATCGCACACTGGCGAATTATAAGCACAGCCACACACAAGCGGAAATTATGAACTATGCGCCAAACTGTATTGTCCTATGATGCATGTAACACAGGCACTGAGCGAGCAGTTAAGGCTTCTTTCGGAGAAGCTATTAACCCAATTCATTCAATCCAATCATACACCATTTTTTACGCTGCAAAAATCTACCCGTAAATGAAAAAGGCTGCCACTCACCTGCAAAGTCTTGTGTACTTTCCACACTGGTCTCATTCACTAGTACTTACGTTATCAATCATTCGTGTACCTACTTATACTCGCGCACATCCGTTGCCTGCGAACGCCAGCGTCCAATCGCCTGCTACGCTGTGCGCGCCCAATACTCAACATAGCTTCCCTTCCGGGAGCAACAGGCGAGTGATAATTACAGATTTGTTAGAGTTTACGTGCATTGCTATGTTTTGTCTTTCATAATCCAACTTGCTTTGAAATTGCTTGTGGTTGCCGTGAATTGTTCTGGTTTATTTGGTTTTCATTTGGCTCATTGGCCCCCGGTTTCTGTGATATTTCTCTTTTTTACATTTCTTTTTTATTCAAAAATGAAAATTCGCGTTTTTGCGCCGTATATCCATGATTCTGTACTACATTCTCATCATTGTTGTTTGGGTTTCTTTTGCCTGTAAATTGCAGCATGGTGTGCCATTGCTTTGCTGAAAGCATTACCCTGACTTTGTTTTTTTTTTCAATCCACACAATTTCTAGCTAATGTACCGATTGTTGACTTGTTGTGCGGTAATTTTGAATTTATCCCCTCATTTTGATTTCTCGTGCTAGGCTTTCATTTTTCTCCTGTCTTTGATGCCTGCTATTATGATATTCTACACTGTGCTTTGATTTCTTTAGCCAAGATTTGTTACAAACCTGATTCATATTCATGAATTTGTTTCACTCTGGTATGATTCTTCGCACTTCCTTTTTTTTTTCAATTGTGTCTCACAGTAGTTTCTTATATTGTCAGTTTTCCTTTGCTCTGTGTGAAAATACTCTACGGCTAGTCGTCTTCTAATAATTCCTTTGGGTTTTGGTAGTTTGAACGCATGTTTATATTCATATAAGTGCGCGCGAGCGCGCGCTGTGTGTGTGTGTGTGTGTGTGTGTGTGTGTGTGTGTGTGTGTGTGTGTGTGTGTGTGTGTGTGAACTATGGAGTCCGTTGCGTGTTGCTATACATTTTTTTTCGTTCTGTCATATTCTTTCCAAACATGTTCTGCTTGTAAATTTGCTAATTTTATTGTCGCTGCAGGGACCACATGGCGTTGAAGATTTCCGTTTATCACTTTTCTTTTTTAATGAAGCACATCTGACAGTTGCCCGTCATTCTTTTATTTTTCAAAAGGGAATGTACTCTGCTCTACCCTTTCTTCTTTGTGTCGGTGAATCAAATTCAGGAACGCGTTACCAGCTCCTTCTGTCATTTGAAAACTAATACCACATAAATTCTTTATACTTTTCATTTTCTCATTTTCGGTAATAATCGCGCATACTTTCCGTATTGCGCTTTCCGTCTCATTTTCAATTATAGTTTCCCATATATTCTCCACACCTCTCCCCCCCTCTCATTTAGCATTCTATTTATTTTACATACGGATTTCTCACACGTTTCCTATACCTTTTGTTCTGTCATTTTTAGCTTCAAACTCCTCATAATGTCCCCTTACCTTTTCTTTGATCGTTGTATCACATTCTGTCTCCATAACCACTTCTTCGTCTTCATCTTATACTTTTCTAATTCTTTAGTTCTCTTATTTTAAAGCAGTGGCCAGTGCCTCTTCTTCGTCTCTCCGTTTACACCCTTTTTACATAAGCATTTCACATATTTCTGTTTATTTCTCCTCTCAGTTTCAATTGTAGTTGAACATATCTTCTTTTCGTGCTTTCCTTCCTTCAGCTTTAAAATGTAATCTACCCCTTCTCTCGGTTTTGAAAAGTAATCTAGCATAGCTTTCTCCTCGCATTTTAGATACTAATCTATCTTAGCTTATTTATACCTGTTCTGTTATTTCAGAGTAACCCCCCCCCCCCCACCTCCCCCAACATTACACTATTGTTTCTGCAGTTTTAAATCATAATCCCACGAACTTCTCATTACCGTTTTCCTCCCTCATTTCAAGAAATATCCCCACAAACTTCCTCTTCTCCTGTATATCTATTTTTTGTCTTATGATAATCCAACAAGCGTTTGTCCTAACCATTCTTAAATCCATTTAAATAGCGATCCCATAATTTGTTGTCATATCCTTTCTTCTATCCCTTTTAGCAGAACTTCAACATAGTTTATTCCAACCCGTCCTTCACACTCCTACGAAATTCCTTATTTGCCCAACTCTTACCTTTAACTTGCAATCCTATGTAGTTTCTCCTATCTCTTCGTATACGTACATGTGAACATTGTAGGAATGTCTTCTCCTAGGAAGATATAACATTCCATCAGAATTTTTTTTTTTTGCCCCTAGTGTTTTTTTTTTTCTGTTTCAATGCTTACATCTCTTGTAAATGTCTCTCTCTCTCTCTCTCTCTCTGTTCTCTCTCTCTCTCTCTCTCTCTCTCTCTCTCTCTCTCTCTCTCTCCTCTCTCTCTCTCTCTCTCTCCTCTCTCTCCTCTCTCTCTCTCTCTCTCTCTCTCTCTCTCTCTCTCTCTCCCCACTCCCTCCTCTCTCTCTCTCTCTCTCTCTCCCTCTCTCCTCTCTCTCTCTCTCTCTCTCTCTCTCTCTCTCTCTCTCTCTCTCTCTCTGCCCAGTGAGTAGCTATGTCCCCTCGAATGAGGTGGAATTTATCATCAGCCATGAGTGAGCCGCCGAAGTCGAAGAGAACTATGTAACTCGATTGAAACTGGCATCGATCTGCAGTTTTTTGTATCATGAAATGTATCGATATTACTTTTTGTTTTATTTATGTACGTCTATAGCGCTACCCCTCACCCCCCACCCCCCATCCCCCGTCTTTTCTCATCACTCCAGAGTTTTTGTTTTTTTCGTATCCATAGCACATTTTGAGGGATATGTGCACGGGAGGAATATATTCATGATTTTTGAACTATATGTCTAGTAACTTTTTGTTTTATATTCCATTCTTATTTCAATTTCATTAACACTATTCCCATGCTTCGAAAATTCATGCTCTTCTTTGGCAGAACTATGAATTAAAAGTATATTCAGCATGCTCATGTCCCGAGCGATAGAAAATCAGAAACAAAAAGAATTCAATAAACCTTTGCACTGAATACTAATGTGGTTTGGGTTTTCATTTTGGTGCTTGACGACTGGATGATACGCGGCAATTAGTTTAGCCAACAACTATCAGCTAATAAAGGTTTGGATCCACCACCATGCAAACTGTACAGCGACGTGTGACAGTCAATGACAGTGTCTTTGACAGTTCGATGGGTCACACGTTCAGACAGCAGCAGCCAGAGCCTGAGCGAAATCAGAGCAAGGTGGCATAAAAAGCTGAAAGCTTAGCAATGCTGATCCCTCGCAGACACGTGGTGCTGTGGATGTGATGGTTTCTGACGTTTGTTCTGACGCTGGTCAAATGGAGTATACATCATGCAGAATCCATTCGGAACATGAAGCAGCAGTCTCCACATGTCCCTGAAGACAAGGCAAACAATTAAAGGGACCTGCCATTCTGTTCGGTTCCCCTCATGATGGATCCAGGCGTTTACTTCGCTGATTATCTAGGTATTGTGTGGGGGTACGCGTGCTCTCTTCATGCGCACGCACACACACACACATATATATATATATATATATATATATATATATATATATATATATATATATGGGGGGGGGGGGGGGGGTGATAGGCCTTCGTATCTGCATTGGTAGATAATTCTGCCTAACTGACAGTATGTGCTTGAGTGAGGTGAATGGGGAATAATAAATGCTTCTCAAAATGAACCTTCAACAAGCTTATAGTCTCCAAAGTGGGAAACACTCTCCAATGGGGAGGAAGCCCACTGACATATAACTCCTGGTCAGATACTGGCATTTAACTCCTGGTCAGATACCGGCATTCTGGTCAGATACCGGCATTTAACTCCTGGTCAGATACCGGCATTTCGAAACGTGATTATTTCTCCTCAGTGACCGCGGAAAGTGGTAATTTGACTCCTCTGCCTTTTCGGTTTTAAAAGAATGCTATACCTGGAAAAGGCTGGTGTGCAATACCCTAGTATGTTTGTTGACTTTTCAAAAACCAACCAAAGGTACCACTTAAGAAGCAAAAGAAAATCATGAAAGAGCAAAACAAGCTACATGTTCTTGTGAAAAGTAGAAAATATAAAAGATAACCTCTTAAGACACAAGCGCTGAGGGCCAGTTCTTGGAATGAATCCATAAGGGACTAAATTACAATAAACTAATAAATTCCAAGGATAAGTACCGAGCACCATCCCAGCAACTAACAGAGCAGCTTGGCATTGCAATGACTGCAAGAAATATTGAATGATAAACAAAGCTTGCTTTTATGTCTTAGATTGTAGAAATAGGGGGGGGGGGGGGTGATAAGCCTTCATATCTGCAGCGGTAGATAATTCTGCCTAACTGACAGTATGTGCTTGAGTGAGTGAATGGGGAATAATAAATGCTTCTCAAAGCTGGAATGGTTCTCGGTACTTATCCTTGGAATCTATTAGCTGAAAACTTAATGATAAAAGAATAGACTACAATATATCATGGAAAATTATAAAAAGAGCAGCACCATACAATAATATCTCTAAAAAATGCAACCTATGTTCTACAGAAAAAGTGGCTGATATTATGCAAACCTCATTTAGCAACTCTGAATTCAAAAGTAGAGATCATAAACAATCGCAGGGAACAAATGGAAACCCTTGTCAACACACCATTCCTTAACACACCCACCCTCCCTGAACGCATCCCCCCCAAAAATCAAAATTCTAAAAAGCTACAGGCCACGAAACACATGCAGACCTCACGCTTGCACACACAGTATATAACACCGGTAGAGTGCCCAAAATGAACGCCCTGACGAGAGCAAAGGGCTCGAAACAATTTTGTTGGTTTCTTGATTTTTTTTTTTTTTTAATCATGTTTTAAAACTTATATATATATATATATATATATATATATATATATATATATATATATATATATATATAATGCTGAACAATTAAGTAATAGGGGAAAACAAGTGCAGGTTAACAATTCTTCCATTATTATAGTAATGACTTGGCGAAGATTTGAAACTGAGAGGAAAAAAAAAAAAAAATTAAAGAAGAAGTAAATGGGAAAATGTATATCATAAATATGAAAACCCCTCACTAGCTGCATGA
>JADBJO010014034.1:37500-49621 GCA_016801955.1 Conus betulinus | reverse complement strand
AGAGAAAGATTCTCAGATATTAATATTGTCGTATAACATCAATACAAAAAGAATACAAGATTGTGAAACATCATGACGAATATTTAATGACAATATTATCTTAATGAGAGAGAGAGAGATAGAGAGAGAGAGAGAGAGAGAGAGAGAGGACAGACAGACAGACAGACAGACAGACAGACAGACAGACAGACAGAGGAGACAGACAGAAAGAGAGATTTGTAATAGATTCGTGCCTGGAGGTTGACCTTTCGCAACATGATTTGCCATCCATCACACACAATGGATTTGTGACATGAATGAAACTCTACAACAGTTTCACCATACTCATTGCTATTGATCGTCAGTCAGATTCAGTTTGCTCTCTGTCTCTGCTACCATTGTGACAACAGTGTTGTTTGTTTGTTTTTTTTTAACAGTTTTTTTTTTTTTTTTTTTTTTTTTTGCTATCCAAACCTCTGCTCCACCTCAGAGGCAGTGCACCCACGCCGCTCATTCCGACACCCCATCCACAGCCACAGCCCGGTTGGCCCCGCCGCAGCCCTAGCACCGGCAATCCACAGGGAGCAGTCAATGTCAAGTCGTCAAGAGACAACCCACCGGAGGAGACACTGCACTGGTGCCAAGTCACTTCAGTGGTGTTCAGTGGGCGCCTGTTCTGATCTAACATACGCAGGACACCACCTACTAAGCCCCCTACTGACGACAATAATTGCTTGGTCGCGGAGCCGACGTGAGTGAGCTCTCCCTCCAGAGGGTCCCACCACGTCCGTCTAACGACAGCCCCCAAGGACTCGCCGATACCGGTGACCCCGACGGAACCAAACCAAGGCACAGACGTGGAGAGGACATCAAAACTGAGGTCACCATGAGAGCAGGGCATGAAAGGCCACAGAATTTGAGACATTTTCTTTCATGCTGATCGATGAAAATGAGGATGATTAAGATGATGCTACGGGTTTCCATTTCGGTCTGAAACTGCATGACAGGGCTGTACTCTACGCTTCCTTTCATAATATATCCCGGCGTCAGCCAGGCCCGAGAGATACAGGCACCTGCAGTGTTGGTCAGGTGAGCAACACTCGCAGAAAAGCATCCATCCATTAAGTTGATGAAATTCGACTGTGTGGTCCCAGTTTTCCCAACTGAATCCGCAGCAAACTAAACTCTGGGTAGGAGCCAGTTGGGGCATAAAAACCCACATGACTTTGATGGGAATCGAACCCACGACCTCCCAGCCGGGAGTCCGCGACGCTAACCACATCACCAAGGCGGCTGGTGTGATAGTTTTAATTTTCTGTCCACGAAAATTCTTGCAATGACTTCTTGTCAAAGTCGTGGATAGTTCCAAATTCGTTGGGGCGTCTGGCTGGATCAGCACATGTGGGCCCTCCCAAGGGAGAAGCTCGCTCATGTTAGTTCAATGACTATGCGGGTTTGGTCATCCGTATATGTTCATAGTGGATGGTGTTCTTTGTTTGTTAGATCAGAAGGAGCACCACTTAACACGACCAAAGCAAGTAAGCGGCGGTACACTGTCTCCTCTGGTGGGTTGCCTCATGACGACCGGACCTTGATTACACCCTATGGAGTGTCGGCACTGGACTGCCACAGGGTTGATCAGGGTTTGGATGTGTATGAGCTGGCTGGAATAAGCTTGTGAGAGTAATGCTGTAAAGAGTTCATTTAACATGACACAGTGACAATACATAATCAAAGCAAGGAAAAGGAATGAAAGAAAGACAGAAAGAAAGATATGAATAGATATACTCAGAAGGGAATTTTTCCATCACCACAAATAAAGGATACAATATAAAAATATCTGGCAAAACTCACCAAATATCAAATTATGCCAAATACAGTGATGAGTTCTGCTTATGCCAAATGTACTCAAGAAGAATATATCTTGAGTGTACCCAAATTCTTATGTATGCGTTATGTATTCCTTTAGCCACACACCCTGTACACATCTGGCTCCAATTTGTCCTCATGGTGAGACCTCTAAACAATTACAAAACGCAGCGTCACTCACTACACAGCAAACCTGAGCCTTATTTATACTTTATATAGTTTCTATAGTTGTAGTCATCGTTGTCAGTAGTTAGTCCTTCGATATCAGTGTCACTACAATCTGAATAATGGGCAGGACTCATGCACTGTTATAAATCTATTTTAGATAACCAATGCCCATATTGTAGTGGCATCAGACGCCATGAAAACTAGAAGTTAGATTATAATGCATCTTCTAGACCTGTCGCTGAGCCACCGTTTTTCTCCTCTCTTTTTTTTCGAATCATTCATAGACTACCCAGACACAAATGGTCACATTTCACCTTGTACCTTTACCTGTATGATAGCTTCTTGAATTGGTATGGGAGCCTATTTTCAAGGCCCCTGCAAGTTTTCTTGCTACGATTAATACGATGGCTCACTAGAACGATTTCCCATGATAAGCATACTGTGGCCATTCAGTTATTGAACACGTATTCTTGTTTTCATAAGAGTTTTAGTTGACTGCGTATCCAGTCTTCTGGGGCACGTTTTTATATCAAACATGTTTTGATGGAAACTGAATATTTTGCTAGTGTCTCCCTTTAAGAGTTTCAAAGGATCTGAATCATGTGATTTGTCTGGACCTTGTGCGATCTTCTCAGTTCATTTATATTTTGCTTATTTGGGGCTTCTGGTGTGCTTCTGTGATAACGTGTAGGAACAAATGACATACTATAGAAGAAGAACCTTAGGATACCAAAAAGGGAACGGTTGCATTTGCAGTTATGAATATTTGTCATTTCTTCCAACATAATAAACTGTCATAATTACCACACAAAATTGTTTCCACCTCATATCTTAGGAATCTTCCGCTGCATTTTCGAGTTGATTTGATTTCCACCATCCCACCCCACCTAACTCCACCCACCCATCCCCTACTTTAAATTCATCTCTGTGTCAAATGCATTTTCAAATTCAAGATTTTTTTTTCTTCTATCTTTCGAAGCTTCAGTGGAAATGAAAGCAGTTCTATTTACATCTTTGTTTAAGGCAATTGTCAAGTTTTTTTCTCCTGAAATTCTCCATTCATTAGTTGTTTAATTACATTTCTCTCAGTTTACCACACTGAAAGTGGTCAGGTTGTTTGATCTGTTTTCTTTGTGATTTGAGAATTAACATAATGATATGGCAGAAAATTATCTCTATTATCATAAAGGAATGTCTGTCCATCTGTGTTTGATTGACTGTTGATGCATTATGTGTGAGGTGTGTGGTACTGACAAAATCTCCTTTTCGTGTCTTTGAGTGTTTTAGAGACGTAGTTAAAAAGGTATCAAGAAGGATTCTACCTCATTATTTGTTGTTGTAGTGTTCCTTGAGGGTTGTGTCTTGCTGATGTTCTGTAATTGACAACGTTTAGATCTCCAAGTCATACGTCAACATCTTCAAGTCACTGACCAATTTCCTTACATTTGGTTCAGTCCCTTTTAGATATATAAGTTGTGTGGTAAATCATGCACTGAGTAGTGTAGATTGTTGTTATTGCCATGAGCTTATTAATGTACTGGTGCTGCCATACCAGCTTCTTAGATTTATCATGGTTGCTTTATTGCTGTTTTTGTATTAGCATTTTCCTTTACTTGATCTTGGACGCTATAGTTCGTATAACGAGAGAGAGAGAGAGAGAGAGAGAGAGAGAGAGAGAGAGAGAGAGAGAGAGAGAGAGAGAGAGAGAGAGAGAGAGAGAGAGAGAGGAGAGAGAGAGAGAGAGAGAGAGAGAGAGAGAGAGAGAGAGAGAGAGAGAGAGAGAGAGAGAGAGAGATGTATCAGACTTTGGAGAAATAATGTCTTTCCAACTTTAGATGGAAAGAGGTGAGGTATTCAGAAGCGATCAGAAAGGCCGACAGGTCCAATGAGCGTCAACCCAGCACCACAGACAGCCAGGAGACAACCATAAAAGATCTTGACTGCCTCATCAAAGACTGCCCGCCGCCTGCGCCAGCCTGGACAGCAAGGAGCGAGTTACCAACTTATCAGTTTACATTCCTAGCATCAGGTTATTGATTCCAGAAAGAATCAGTGAGACAAGATTGTAAGTCATGGGAAAGTGAACATATCCACTGGAGTGATGGAGATAAAGAGAGCAATTCCTCACCACGGATTATGGCTGCTTCTAAGTCTGTTTTCTCATGGAAATACTATATATGGTCTATGAATGTAAGTGACAAGCATGGCACATTACTAACATTTTTAAATTATATAATTAGTCTGGAAGTTTGTAACCGCATATTTACCAATTTGGTATATTCAATTGTCATCTCAAACAAATTGCTGTACATGAAGATTGATTGTAACATGGGTTAAGGTAATGTTTGTGGGCAAAGATACGGTGTTTGTGAAGAACAGAAAAAATAAGACGAAACTACTTTCCCACTAAGGCTACCTTTCCCACACTAAGGATGGTGGGTGTGGGTGGTAAGAAGAAAAATGGAATGCGATATAGATCCAATCCAAAAAGCATCATACCATTTACTTCTATGCAGGGTCCCACATTCAGTTGGTTAAAGAGTTTTGTTGTGGAGCTGACAGTCGTGCACTTGTACAAGGGTGTGGCTATTACGGCTTGAAAACACTTTTCTCTCTACCCAGTAGTAAGCAGGTATCTGAATCAGTTCAGGGGATGTTACAGCAACAAATGGAGACAGGCGTCTATGTTTTCTATAATTCAGTGCCCAAGAAGGCTTTTACCATTACCCTTTCATCTTCTGGTTGCCTTATTTGGAACATCGTTTCATTTTCACTATATTCAGGTCATCTGTATTTCGAGGGTTGACTGCCAGAACCCAGTCTCTCTTTTTTATATATATATATATATATATATATATATATATATATATATATATATATATATATATATTTATATATATATATATATATATATATATATAATAAGATGATAAAAGGAAGTTTATCATCATATCATCTTATTTTTTATAGATGTTGCTCCCCAAGAGGTTGAGCACTTTAAGAATTTTGTTAGGCATTTTAGTGGTATTTATATATATATATATATATATATATATATATATATATATATATATATATATATATATATATATATATATATAAGAGAGAGATACTGGGTTCTGGCAGCCAACCCTCGTGAATTTTATCGATTAAGAAAAATAGCTATATCAGTCTTTGATTGACATGATTCTGTCTGTACATTTCTTACCTTATTGACCCATGCATTTATCAGTTGTGGAACTATAAAGTGCTAATTAATTGTTCATTTCTTTTTTTTTAATTTGTTCTCTGTGCTTCTTTTCTACATGTCGTTTGGGTGGGTGAGTATTGCAGGCACCATTCGGTTGTACAATCTTGTATTGCTTCACATGGCTTCTGAAGTTAATGTTTATGTGTTTTGCACTTATTAGAAGCTTGGTAGGTGCAAACAGCACTCATTACAGGATGGTTTGGTATATTGTTTATTTGTGTACTGTCATCCTAATTTGTTTTTGGACACAGAACTGTCTATATATGTGACAGTGCGTCTCTATTTATTGCTAATAAACTTCAGTGTCTGCATTACTTTATTCTCTCGCCATCCCCTCTGGTGTCTTTTAAACTGTATGGTGGTTGTAGCAGACTGGCAGAGATATTTGGGATTTTTTTTCATCAGTGTGTGTATGTGAGGTCTGGTTACTGACAATTCATCTGTGTCAGGTTTGTTTTTTTGTGTTGATCAAAGCCATTATCGTATGCAGTCTGAGCGACTGATCGGTAACTGACGTAGACTGTTACGTAGTGTATTGGCGTAGACTGTTACGTAGTGTATTGTATTGCCATGTTCCTTATTTGTCACGTAGATTTTGTGTATAGTGTTTCTGTCTCGAGTGAATTAACTCAAGGTAACACATCAATATCATCTGACATTTTCGCCATGCACTTGTGCTGAATGCTAATTTAAAAAAGAGTTTAAAGATATGATAAGTTAGACGTCTTTGCAATCAATAACTGAGTACCAGCGTACAATTTCTTAATGTGCATACACGCACGAACAGACCTATATTGCCACAAATAGTATGGCTGTTAGTCTACAACTGCTGCTACTACTGCTACTGCTACTACTACCACTACTACTATTACTACTGCTGCTGCTGCTGCTGCTACTACTGCTGCTGCTGCTGCTACTACTACTACTACTACTACTACTACTACTACTGCCGCTGCTACTACTGCTGCTGCTACTACTACTATTACTGCTATAAATAGATGCACACATACATACATACATACATACATACATACATACATACATACATGCATACATACATACATACATACATACATACATACATACATACACACATACATCATGTATCCATTTATCCATCCATGAATGAATACAAACATACTACAGTCAGTCAGACAGACAGAACATTAACAACAAGAGATGTCACGAATGATTTCATAATCTTGCCAACAACAAAAAAAAAAAGTGCACTTGTGGGATACCCAATACCTAAATAAGATTACATAAGAACTTTTGCACACACTGTCCGTAAAACTGGAGCCATAGTCCTTGAGCATTCAAGACAAATCATTGAAAACAGAATAGAAATAAGACTCCCTCTACATAGTCACCAAGAATACCACCATCAGCCTCCGGGTCCATCTTGTTGAAGAGATCATTCTTTGAGAAAAGATCGCCACCCAGCTCCTTTGCCTGACTGATCCCTTTCATTCAGCTCCAGCAGGGCAATCTGAATAATCTTGAAGCTTCGTTGCTCTCTGCTGTGTGTTTTTCTCCTCATGTAGTCACTTAGTCCTCTTACATGTGAAGCATTCTGCTGTCAAATTCAGGGACCAGTTAGTGCTCAATCTCACACATGGACTGCCTTCAACCCACATGTTCTCCTTAGAGACGTGACGACAAGTCCGAACTGAACTGCTCGTCAATGGAGTGGAGAAGAATAGAGAGCAAAGAATGGTGTTTGAGAGAAGGGGTTAAATGGACTTGCAGTAGTCGATGCAGGAGAGAGAGACAGAGACAGAGAGACAGACAGACAGACAGGGACAGAGAGACAGAGGCAGAGAGAGAGAGAGAGAGAGCCTGGTCTCAAGTTCAGATAAAACAGTAGATATCGAACGATCGTGCCCCTGTGTTCGTGACATCTAATGAGCGTCATCCAACAACAAGGACAGCCAACCATTACACAGACATCAAAGACCCTGACCGCCTCATCAAAGATTGCCCGCAGCTGGTGGCGGACTGGAGAGGAGGGAGCTTGGTGGTGGGGAGTAGTGTGCAGTCTTCTGGTCAGTGATAAGATCTATAAACAAAAAGAGTTTTGTGTATAACGAAATCTCAGTTCAACAGTGGCATGACCATTTTTGGGGCGTTTTTCATAGTTTTGATGATAAAAAAGAAAAGAGAAGAGACTAGTATGATAGATGAAAAAAATGAAACTGAGCCATTATTTAATCAACCTATTTCCAGTGAAGAAGTCGTTGCCGGTATTAAACATTTAAAATTAGGAAAGAGTGCAGGACCGGATAGAATCATAGCAGAAATGTTGAAGAATGCAAACACAACTGTAATCAATTTTCTTGTTCATTTATTCACTCAACTTTTTGATAATGGTATCTTTCCATCAGAATGGGCTAAATCTATAATTGTACCAATTTACAAAAACAAAGGAGACGTGAACAATCCCGACAACTATCGTGGAGTATCACTTACCAGCGTTTTAAGTAAAATCTACACTTACATACTAAATGCAAGATTAACTGAATGGGCTGAAACTGAAGAAAAAATAGTGGAAGAACAAGCAGGTTTTAGAACCAGTTACAGCACCATAGACCATATATTACACTATATTCTTTGATTCAGAAACATCTTCTCTGCAAATCGAAGCTGTACATTGCATTTGTAGATTTCAAGAAAGCCTTTGACTCGGTAAATCGGAATGCTCTGTGGAATGTACTCCGTAAAAATGGTGTTAATAGTAAATTATACATGGCTATTAGAGGGGTCTACAACTCAGTGCTTGCATGTGTGCGTGTGAAGAGTGAGTATTCCGAGTATTTTGATTGTCCAAAATGGAGTAAAAACAAGGATGCTTGTTAAGTCCACAGTTGTTTTCTTTTTTCATAAACGAACTGGCGGTGGAATTGTCCCGCAAAGGAAGACATGGTATCCGGATGATACCTGAAGCAGTTGAATTAGTTTTACTACTGTATGCTGATGATGTGGTTCTCCTGTCCGGAACAGTTGTAGGTTTGCAAAACCAACTAAATGTATTGAAAGAAGAAGCAGACCGCTTAGGTTTATCAGTTAACTTGGATAAGACGAATATAGTGGTCTTTAGAATGGGTGGTCACCTATCAGTGTATGAAAAATGGTCTTATGGAAATGCAGATGTCAAGTAGTTAATTCATATAAATATCTTGGAATGATATTTTCAACAAAATTAACTTTCCGTTACGCATGGGAAGAATCTCTGATGAAAGGGAAAAAAGGTACTATTGAAATTCTGAAATCCCTGAGAAAACTGAATTGTACAGACTGTGGTATATTTTGGAAAATGTTTGATACACAGATAAAACCTCTTCTTACTTATGCAGCTGAAATTTGGGGCTTACATGAAAATTTGCAGATGGAAAAAAGTACATACGTATGCTATGAAGCGTTTCCTTCAAGTACCTATTCATCATCCAACACCGTTTTATATGGAGAAATGGGCAGATACCCGTTGTATATAAGTACATTTGTGAAATGTATTAAGTACTGGTTGAAGATCTTGAAGCTACCCCAGTCCCGTTTCAGCAGGCAAGCCTATGATATGATGCTTTTAGAAATGGAAAAAGGTAAAGAAAACTGGGCTTATAAAGTAAAGAAAGTCCTTTCAGAACAGGGTTTTGGAATAGTGTGGATGACCCAGGAAGTAGGAAATGAGCAACAGTTCATTGCGGAATTTAAAGACAGGCTTATTTGTTCTTTTAAACAGAATTGGCACTCAGATATGGAAAGTAAAGAAAAATATCGCTGGTTTTTCTCATTTAAGAATGTGTTCCATCCTGAAAAGTTTCTCAGTGTCATAACAGATAGATGGCACAGAATAAATACGCAAGATTTAGGTTGAGAACTTTAGGTTTTAATGCGAACAAAAGATGTTTTGAATGTGAAACATCCACAGAATCTCCTTGTCCTGCATGTAGACATATTATTGATGACGAAGAACACTTTCTGTTCCACTGTACAGCTTATAATGAAGTGCGGACAAATTGTTCATTTTTCCAGCTAGATATAGCGAAAAGACAAAATGTCGCTGGCGTGTTATCATCAGATGATGAACTTGTAATTAATCATCAGTTGCGAAATTCATCGCGGAAGCATTGAAAATTAGGCAGATGAAGGATAGTGAAGTTTAAGATAATACATTATATAAGAGATATCTGAATGAATATTATCATTCATCGCATGTGGAAGAGATCAGTAAAATACAATGACATCATTCATTTGAGTGGATGGTCGAGTCAGTCTTTTTTTTTTTTTTTTTTTTTTTTTTGAAGAGATCGGTAAAATACAATACAATGTCATCATTTGATTGAGTGGATGGTCGAGTCAGTCTTAAGGTGTGTATGTGTGTGTGTGTGTGTGTGTGTGTGTGTGTGTGTGTGTGTGTGTGTGTGTGTTTTTAACTTTACTGCATTACTCCTGTGCGTGAGGTGAGAGGACATAACGAAATGTTACGAATTTATTTGTTTTTGTTAACTTTGGATGTGTGTGTGTGTGTGAGTGTGTGTGTGTGTGTGTGTGTGTGTGTGTGTGTGTGTGTGTGTGTGTGTGTGTGTGTGGAGAGAGAGAGAGAGAGAGAGAGAGAGAGAGAGAGAGAGAGAGAGAGAGAGAGAGAGAGATGCTTTTTTTATATTGTTTTTTCTCATTCTCACACCCTCAGACCTCGAAAGACGAGCTTGATGCATCTTGATGTTGCGTGCTACAGCTTGATAAATTTGGGTAGACAGCTTATGGCATCAGCCATCATCTTTTTTGTCATGGTTTCAAACTGGACGCTTTTGGCTTTTCCCCGTTTAAACTGGTTCTCATATGCCATCTACTGACACACACCTCACATTAACAACAGCTTTCAAAGGAGACAGAGAGAGAGAGAGAGAGAGAGAGAGAGAGAGAGGTGGGGAGGAGGAGAGAGAGAGAGAGAGAGAGAGAGAGAGAGAGAGAGAGAGAGAGAGAGAGAGAGAGAGAGAGAGAGAGAGAGGTGGAGGGAGTCCCAATCACTGTAAAATTCGGCATAAACTATTGCGCTAAGCATCATGGTTGCTTGACTGTCTTCTTTAACATGACCTTTCGTGCCACCAGTAAATGTTAGAGCCTGACTTTTACGGTTTTTGTTGTTATTCTCGTTTCTTTCTATCTTTTTTTTTTTTACTTCGTGCGCGCGCGCGCGCGCGCGCGTGTGTGTGTGTGTGTGTGTGTGTGTGTCTGTGTGTCTGTGTGTGTGTGTGTGTGAGTGTGTGTGTTGGTGGGGGAGGAGGTCATACTGTAGTGAATGTACATGCCATGCTTTTAGAATTTCAGATTAAAGGACCAGATTGGCGTGCACACTCAAAGGAATCCAACACTGAGAAAAGTTTTAGTGAGGTTCTCAAAGATGCAACGATAAACAATATGGTGGTAGAATCAAAGGAGTGGGAAAAGGGGCAAAGGGAGATTAAATTCTTAATGTGTGTTGGTTCCAAATCTGTTTTACAATCACTGGAATGCTGGGACTGCAAAGCTAGAAAAGATTTGCTTTTTGAAACAAAACATTTACTGTAATGTTTCATAACTCTAGGCATAAGAATTGATTTGTGTTGGGTCCCATCTCATTGTGGTATAAAAGTGAAGTAAAATAGCAGACAGTCTTGCACAAGAAGGAACAAACAGAAACGCTGAAAATTTATTTTAAAAAAAAAAACGCTAGATTTGTCCTCTTGTGAATTAATCCAAATTATGGAAAAGTATATACATAAGCAGAATTTTGGTCAAAACATGGCTACTTTACCATATGCCCAAGGCACATTCTTAGATTATTGTATAAATTAAGGCTGAATGCTTGGAACACTAAATATTCTGATGGTGTTACTTTTGTCTGCTGAGAAAACATTTCCATGCGTCATCTTTTGTTTGAATGCTCAGTGTTGACCTCGCTCTATCAGGAGAAAGGTATTGAGATAAATAACTTTGATAATGTCAATACTGTCTTATAGGTTCATGTGTTGCTGAAATTGCCATGGTTAATTCGCAATCACAGGTTGCAAAATATCTGTAAAGATCACACAACTGTATGTACCACCAGTATATTTCACTTATGTAAATATGCACAAATCAGATGTGACTTTGCATGTACTAAAATACGTTGAATGTGAAGGTTTTACCTTTTTTTTTTAAACAAGTGTCTACTATCATTTGGCGATGAAAAGACATTACATAAACCACTGAACTGAACTGAACTGAAAGGGGGAGGTTGGGGTGGGTGGTTGTGGTGTGAGTAGGAGTGGGGGTATGGTGTAGGGATAAGAAAGGAATTCCTACCGTCAAATTGTTATGAACAAAAAAAGAATATTTGCGCACGTGTGCATGTGCTCTCTCTCTCTCTCTCTCTCTCTCTCTCTCTCTCTCTCTCTCTCTCTCTCTCTCTCTCTCTCACACACACACACACACACACACACACACACACACACACACACACACACACACACACAGAGAGAGAGAGAGAGAGAGAGAGAGAGAGAGAGAGAGAAGAAAAAGATAGAAAGAGAGACAGACAGATAAACAGACAGACAGGGAGACAGACAGACGGATGGACAGACAGACAGACAGTCAGAGACTGAGACAGAGACAGAGACAGAGATAGAGACAGGGGGTGGGGTGGGGGGTCTTTATCTGCTAGGAAACTTTGTTTTGATGGTGGGGTATGTTTGGTAGTCAGATGATGTCATATGATAACCACTTAAAAATGAACGGAGCCGTCAGCATTTGGTCTGGCACTATGACAAAAAGGATAACTGCCCTTTTGTTTTTCCTTTTTTTTATGTTTGTTTTCATGTTACTGAATGCAAATTTTAA
>JADBJO010014034.1:20000-32500 GCA_016801955.1 Conus betulinus | reverse complement strand
CAAATATAATTAGTACATACAATTCTCAAATTAACTTAACCACACCTCCTCTCCAATGGGGAGGCAACACAGAATAAACACAAACACACCCCTTCACTAAGGAGGTAACACTAAATAAATACAAACACACCCTCCTTTCCACTAAGGGAGTGACACAAAATAAATACAAACAAGCACACCTCCCCTCCACCAAGGAGGTAACACCAGGTACTGTTTCCCCCCTTCAACTGACACATTCATAAAGCATGGGGTCTATGTCACTGTCATTCTCACCGTATCTATATCATATGGCATTAGCTTACAACCTCAGTACAGGAAAACAATCAAATCCAATTCACAACAGTGGAGGTTGTAAAGTAGAGTCATTACACTGTGGGTGAATGCGCCAGAGTCATTCTTCATCCACATGGAGAAATACGCCAGAGACATTCTTCATCGTCATGATTCCTCCTCTGTGAGGAAGGGTACTGCAGGCGAGGTCCGCCACCCGTCCCAGGCTGGGGTCAGGTCCGGCACCTCCGCCACCTCCAAACACCCACACCCGTGGCCCAGCGTGAGACAGGCAACCTGTCAACACACTCGGAACCACGTGCAGTTCTACAATAACCAAGGAGACTCACTTAAACATGAAGATGTAAACAGTAACCGTTTCTTGTAAGTTTTTACTGTAAATATTACTTTTCCTTCCTTTTCCCCATTCTTTTATGTGTAACCACACTGGTTTTTATTCTTTTCTTTTCTTTTGAATAAAAATGTTTTCTTTAATTTTTCCCCCAAAGATTTAACTTTTTTCCAGTTCAACATTAATGACAAAAATACCTCAACGATGCCTCAGCCTTGCATCGGTCTTCAATCGCTGTAAACAAACAGGCCATGCGACTCCCCCGGCTGGCGTGGAGCAAGTGATTATAAGATTTTCCAGCTAAGTTAAGTAACGTGCGCAGCGCCCAAGCAGTATTGACCCGGGCCACTGCCAATAAAACAACGTCGAACAATCACATGATCTTTTTCCTCTCAATACCCCAATACCGCTAACGTTCAATCTTAAACACAAAACAACATGCGCACACGACACCTTCACACATCCTGTGCACATGACACTTGCTCAGGTCAGGTCCAGGAACTTGTTTTAATTGTTTGGTATTGTGACGCTTTAGGGTCAGACTACATCAACTTTGATGCATGTCTATAACACGGGTTAAAGAGTGGCAGAACTGACTTTAACATGACTTCTGTCGCAGCTATAAACAATGTTACTCGACTGACAACAATACCCCAAATACAAAATGTCCCATCTCTTTATTTACTAACTTAAACATCCGTAATATCTGTATGCCAGTATGCCTTTGGTTACTTGCACTTGTATGCTAATGCTCGAGAGCGTAATGCAGCGTTTGCCTCATACGTCGGGAATTAAAGGATAAGTTTAATATGACTTTCCTTAATTCTGGCATAACAAGCCACCCTGCACTCCCGTCCTGAAATTAACGTACAAATCACTACTTTACATGTCATCAATGCACTAACTTTATTCAGTCGTACATTGTTTGTTTTTGGCAGATATGAATATGACTGTTCTGTAAACTAAACAGAAGGGAACTTGTAACAAGGCACTGAGCTTTTTGTGTGTGTGAGTTTGTTTGTTTCTTTTCTTCATTTCTTTCTTTCTTTCTTTGTGTGGGTTTATCCCCCCCCCCCCCCCCCCCCCCCCCTCTTTTTTCTTTCTGTCTTTCTTTATTTGTTTGTTTTTGAGTTGTTGTCGTCTCATCTTCTGTGTCCTATCAGTGGCATTATACTCATGTCATTCATTTTGGGCTCCTTTTTCTACAGCCACACTGAGGTTCCTTCTGTTGCAGTCCCACACCTGCAGTCTACAGGTTCAGTCAGTGCCGGGTCATCATCAGGAAACCCAACTGAAGAGACGCTGCACTGCTGCTGAATAGATTTGGTGGTGTTCACCGATATCTGTTCTGATCCTGCATACGTATGATCCCCTCATTTTACATGGAAATAATTTTGTCTTAAAAGGGTAAGAAAGGATTACTGAAATACCGCTTCTATAGTCATCAAAATTTTCATCATCCCAACCCCCCCCCCCTCACTCCTCTGTTTGAAGGAACAGGTCTCGAGAAAAGACAGATGCTACTGGCCCAAACCTGACTGATGTTAACCACTCAGCGCTAGCAGGACAGTATCACTTCTCTGAGCCTAGAATAGCTCAGGCGGTAAAGCGCCGGACTCGTAACCTTGGTGATCCTGGGATTGCGGGTTCGAATCTCTGCCAGGCCGTTTTGGTACTGGGGGAGTTTTTCCCTCCGAGTGAACACCGGTTCTGACTCCATTTCCCAAGCAGTCCTTCGAATGAAACTGTAAACCGGGATATCGTGTGTGAACCTACGCATAACATCTTGTACACACGTAAAATCTCATTACCAACTTTGGAAGGAGAAGGCCTGTTTGACTATTGGTATGGATGACACGTTACGCATAGAATGCATCCTGCATGAGAAAGATAAAGAATGAGGGGAAATAAGGAAATTGAGTGAACAATATGGACTAAATATAGCGCCAGCAGGCAGCTCTTCAGTCGGCACTACCCAGGTAGGCGGCCCGTTGCGTACACGAGAGCGTGGATTGTCAGTGCCAAGAACTTTTGGCAAGGCACTTTATGAATGCTATGTTATCATCATCATCATCATCATCATCATTATCATCATCATCATCATCGTGAACTTTGGCAGCCTTCAGTTGGTTACTTTTCTACTTGTGGGATCAATCAGGGTCCTGTCACAGGTGAAACATTCTCCTTTTAAAGTACGCAAACCTGTCAGCATTGAATCACAAGTGGGTCTGCCTTCAAACGGCAGGCTCTGCCCTCTTAGACATGGGAACAAGTCGAGATTGATCCACACACGTCAGTGGTAAAGAGCAGACAGGAGCGACAGAAAAGGCGGGTACATCAAAATAACGTGAAGTCGTTAACACGGTAGATGAAGACAGACAAACAGGCAGACAGACAGATAAACACACAGACAGACAGAGAGAGACAGAGACATGTCCCAAGTTTAGACCAATACCGTAAGCGCACCACGAGCAATCCCATACATTAGCAGAACCAAGGACAGCCCGGACACAGACATCAAAGACCCTGACCGCCTCTTCAAACACTGCCCGCCACTTGTGCCTGACTGGAGAATAAGGGGCAAGTAACCACATCAGCAGACGACAGTCAGGTTATTGATTTTATCGAGAGTCACTGAACCGAGGCAGGAAGTCTCTTCAATTCCACCCCTACTTTGTTGATTAATTGTTTGTTGTTTGTTTTTTTTTTTACAGATCTAGTTGCAAAGTGAAACGACTGACGTGTGTTGTCTTGTGACTCGTTTGTCCACGTTTCTCTGGGCGGTTCGCTGACATTTATTGAAGATTTATTTTTTTACAGTTGCACTTACCAGAAGTTCGGAACAACATTCGGCAATGATGAACATCTTGTGAGTGCACAGGAATCTGATTAATCTGTCTTGAAATTCTACAATCATGTTTTTTTTTGCAGTCCTGGTGTGGCATGTCTCACGCGCCCCTAACAAAAATTGGGGGAGAGGGGGATAAAAAAAACAAACACAACAATAAAAGTCAGACTCCGCCGTTTATTGATAGCGCAAAAGGTCACATGAGGGAAGACAGTGAAGGAACCTTCACTAATTAGGTCAATAATTTAGGCTGCGTTATACAGTGGCTTCTCTCTCTCTCTCTCTCTCTCTCTCTCTCTCTCTCTCTCTCTCTCTCTCTCTCTCTCTCTCTCTCTCATATCATATCATATTTTGCTGTAGCTGTCTGCACAAATCATACATTTTTTTTCTTCAGAAGTGCAAGGAGAAACAGGGTAAAAAACTTTACCACTACCAACACCATTTCTGTCTGTCTGTCTGTCTGTCTGTCTGTCTGTCTGTCTCTCTCTCTCTCTCTCTCTCTCTCTCTCTCTCTCTCTCTCTCTCTCTCTCTCGATCGTACACACTGTCTTTATTTTTTAAGGCTATTTTAATCCTTAGTCCTTTTTTTTATATTTTACATCCTTAGTCCATTTTCTTTGCTGAAAAAATGTTACAGCTTCAGTTTCAGATAAACGTGTCATCTACTGCAGGCTTTAGTTATTCCAGTTACCCATATTTGATGATTTCCCTTCATTAAACCAAAACCGCACGTAAGTTACAGACAAATGCAATGCATTCCTTTCTGCCAAGAGAATTAATGTTTCCGATGACGCTTCAAAACCGCCCTGCAGATGCACATCTAAGCAAAAAGACTGCAGCAGAGAATGTGTAATGTAGAACTTCTTTTGTTCCCAAGAAACTGTTTGCAAAGATTCTGTAGATAACGGAGACTCACACATCGATTGCTGTCTGGTATATGGAGTGTCATTCAATTATCATCTTGGCCATCCACTTTTGAAAGAATGCTAGTCGAGCAGAATATGTGGACTCTCTCCATCCTGTTCACTCGATGGTGGTTTACAATGTCTTTCATGGGGCTCATTCATCTCTCTCCCAGGACGATCGGTCAGTTCAGTGTGAGTTATCCAACTGGCAGTTTCGTTTAAATTATCATATATCATGATGGTTCTCCATTCCATGACAGGTTCCTATTTGGGTTCGGATCTTACTTCCGACGAAACTGTCCCTTCCAGGTCACCAGATCCAGTCGGATTGCATCATGGGTCAACGGCATAGAGACCAACAAAGAGCAGAAAGTAGGTCAGGGAACAGAGAGTCCAGAATGGAACTCGGAACTCGGAACTCGGAAACTTTAATTGTAAGGCCACCGGCCTGTATACAATGGATACACGTTCTCATGAGTGAATCAAAGCAAATAACGTAAGGACAACACGCCAGAATAAAGTATAACATCCCACATCAAAATCAAGCTAAAGTCAAGGGAGTTACATTGGCATGTGAAATTAAGCAGACAAAAAAAAACTAAGACAGCAATACAATTACAAGAGTGCAGCTTTACTTCTCATTTAAATGCTTATATCTAGTCTTAAATGCATAGAATATATACATTGCTAAATTTCTTAAGAGCATGACGTCTTCAGATTGTAGCATTCGAGCTAAGCATTCTTCATTAATGGATGTATGTTGGTAATACTTTAACAAATATTTTTTCTCTCTAGAAATGCATATGTTTTGACATTCTAACAAAAAATGAAGCTCACTTTCTATCCTATTACAAAACGGGCATTTCTTTGATTTTTCATTATCTATTATTTATATTCAGATCACACATTCCAAGTCTTAATCTAGTTAAAGCATAACGAAATTTACTAATAGTGATAACTGACAGGTACTTTTCTGATTGGAAGGATGATTGAAAGACATATATGTGCTAAACCGTTCACTTTGAGAAAGTTTTGAATGCCAATCTTGCATGTAACAATCGATCATTCTCTGCTTTAATTCTTTAAGAAAAATAGTTTCATTCCCAACCCCTCCATTGATCCAAACATCTGAAAAACCAAAAGTATCAAGACATGTTTTAACAGATATAGACCAGTTATGACAATTAGAGTGCCCATGAGTAAATTCGGGATCTTATTCAAGATCATGAGATGTGCCTGTTTAGGAAATCTATGGATAGACATACTTTGGAGTTTAAACCAATATTTTATTGACTTTATAGCAGTGTCAATATACAAAGGGTACCGGCCTGTTTTCTCCATATATCATTGTGTTTGGACTTTTGCGACTAACACCTAACAAGCGCTTACATGCAAACAAATGAACAGATTCAATCGACTGAAATTTAGTTAATCCCCAGAGCTCCCCTGCGTACAATAACATTGGTTTTATTGTGTGAATCAAAAAGTTTGAAAATATTGACAAAATCCATGCTTCCTAGAGCCCACATTGTTTTGAAAATTTCTGCAACTTTATGTTTTGCTCGTCTAACGTATTCATCTAATGCAATATCAAAACCCATTCTAGTGCTAAGAGTAAAACCAAGATATTTGTAGCTATTAACTACTTTCACTTCTCTCCCTTTATAGTGCCAACTCAGTTTTAGACAAATGACCCCCTTTTCTGAAAAACAATGATTTTAGTTTTATCTAGGTTCACTGTTAGATTTAGGATGTCAGATGCTTTCTGTAAATTGTCTAACTGATTTTGGAGCCCACTGGGTGTAGAAGAAAAACAAAACAATGTCATCAGCGAATAATAAAAGGAATATTTCTTGTAATCCGGGTAAAAAAAAACTGAAATCCATGTTTACCGTTCTTTGTTACATTTTCAGCTACCTCAGTAATTAATAAAGAAAACAATAAAGGTGACATTAAACAGCCCTTGTTTCAGTCCCGAGGGGCACACAAAGAAATCTGACACTTTCTGGGCCCCAACGAACACAACTCTGGACAGAACTATACATGCCTTTTAACATTCTGATCATTTTTGAGGAAGCTTGAACCTTTGGAGTATTTTCCAAAGCATGTCTCTGTCTACTGTGTCAAAGGCTTTTTGGTAGTCTATAAAAGCTACGTAACATTTTCTACTTTTATGTCCAAACAAATAAGACTTTATCATTGAAACGAGTGTAATATATGGGTCTACAGTAGAGTATTGTTTGCGAAAGCCAGCCTGTTCTTCACTTATTTTGCCTTCTTTTTCTGCCCATTTATACAATCTCTCGTTCAATACTGATGTAAAGACCTTACTAACTACACTAAGTAAAGAAATGCCTCCTCTATAATTTTCAGGATTAAGAGCATCGCCTTTCTTAAGTAGAGGAATAATAACTGATTTGGTCCATAATACTGGGAAATAACCATTCTTGTATATTTTGATTAAATACTTTTGTCAGAAAGGGTGTTATAATGGGCTGGGCTGTTTTCAAATATTCAGCGCAGATATCATCTAATCCCGAAGCTTTATTTAATTTCAGTTTCCTTATTGCTGGTGCACTTCACTGTCTGTTATCTCATCATCTAAATCGGGAATATAATCGTTTTCTTCGTGCTGGCTTCCGTCCTGCTCTATAGCTGAGTCGGCACGTGTCAACTCGCGATCTCCCGGTGAAAAAAATCGTTTCAAAGTGTGCTTTCCACGTGCCAATTGAGATATAGAGGGCCGATCCATTTTTTTCTTTTAATGCTACGTACAGTTGACCAAAACTTATTAGAATCGTTTTTATTTCGAATTAAAGTTTCAAATACATCTTTTCTGTAACTTATTCGCTTCTGCCTTAGAGTGTCTTGATAATCCGACCTTTTCCGTAAGTATGCACACTGATCCGTTGCGCGCTGAGTGCGTGTGCACTGAGCAAGCGCTCTACCGGCCACCCTCTTCTTATGTAAACAAACCGAGTCAAACCATTTCTTAGCTTGCCGCGCGCGTGCTGAAGGCCAGATCGTCTGTTGCATACATTGCCCAGCTTTTAATAGAAGGCCGTGAATTTTTCAACAGCCGAGTCAATATCACATTCAACAACATTCCTACTGTCATTTAGAATCATCGTAGCTTCTTCTGATCTTAGGAAATCCAAAAAGATATTAGCTTTGGTTCCATCCCACTTTATTTTTTGAAAAGGCTCTCGATTAATTTCTGCATTCGGTTTCTCATTATATTTAGTATTTAGATATAGCACGACAGGCATATGCGGGGATTCAACCCTATTTTCGACGTTAAATCGAATAACTTCTGACAGTAAATCCACAGAGCACACAACAAAATCAATCACGCTATTTCCGCGTTCAGATAAAAAAGTAAAATGACCTTTTTTGTCTCCTTCACACAAACCATTTAAAGGCGTCAACCTAAACATAGAACATAAATCAATCAGGGCTTTTCCAAAACAATTAACAACATTATCCATAGTATTTCTCACATAGCATTCCCCACTCTCTTGCACACTCTCCTCATCCATTTCAGTGGTCTCTCTAAACTCCAATCACCAATCCTGGCATTGAAATCACCAGCGACTACAAGATAATCGTCTGCTCTTCTTTCATATCTCTCTCTAAAATAAATTGCTCTAAATTTTCAAGATTGTTTTTTTTTAATCCTTTTGTTTGTAGTATTCACTATTCACAGGATGATTGTAAATGCCAACAAACAGTACGTCTTTGTCAAAAGTGAAGATTTTTTACACACACTGACACAAACAATGTTATCCAGCCCAGTTTTCTACAATCTGAATGCAGTGTTCTAGTGATTTCTTTATTAGTAACACAGTACCTCCTGATCTTCGGCCCATTTTTGACAACTTGAGACCAGGACTATGCACAACAATAAAGTCTTTGAAGTGAATAGAAAAATCAAAATCAAAATCCGGAAATGTATAAGTTTCAAGAAGACACATAATAATATCAAAAGAAGTAATGTAATTAATAAAGTCTGGATCTGTTAATTTAGAAATAAGCCCATCAACATTCCATGAAATGCAAGAAAGAGAATCACGTTTTATTTTATCATCGTTACGTGTATTACGTGTATGCGTGTGAGCGTGTGTGTGTTTGCATTGTCAGTGAAAGAATGTGGACCCGGGCCTCGGCCTAATCTTCATTTCTTTCTGTTTCGCGAGGAGGAAGAACGAGAAGCACGTGTTTTACTGCCCCATGCGTCCCGCAGGTTGGATTGCCGTTCATTCCCTTTCTGTCCTTTATCACTGGTAGGGGGTGGAAGGGAGTGGGGAGGGGGGGGGGGGAGACTGGGAGCGCGATGTGACATTGGGGGAATCCCCTTTGTCAGTCGCTGACTGGGTCTTAGAAAGCGAGGTAGAAGGGGAAAACCCCTCTGTTGACAGAAGGCGTGGCATTCGGAGGAGGTACTGGGGGGGGGGGGTATTTCCTTGGAAAAAGCTGTCTGGCGATCCCTAGTGGTGGCAGGCCCAGGCGTGGCGTTCCTCCGGCTCAGGAGTTCGGTCCTAGGTGGGGCTTCACGCTGTGGTTTCACATGTAGTTTCCCTTTGAGGAAGTACCCAAATTTCCCCTCCTGTTTCAGTTGTCTCAGCTGTGCCGATTGCCTACGGCTCAAATCCTGTGAGACAGTCAGCTGATCTTGTTTCATGTCTGCTCGCGCGTCCTTGTTTGTCATCAGGCGCATGAGATCCCCCCATCTTTGAAACTTGGCGATCACGGGGCGCGGTTGAGCACTGGCACCTCGGGGCTTACCTAGTCTGTGTGCACGTTCTATAACGTCATCTGGCCACCCTGGACTCGGTATGTACGTTCGTAGAATGTTCGTAACGACATCAGCACACGATTCTGGCCCCTCATCTTCTGACTCAGGGATTCCGAAGAACTTCACGTTATTTCGCCTTGAGAAGCGTTCCAGAGTGTCGATTTTCTTGCAGACAAGCCACTGTCTCCCGTAGCTCCTCCTGTTCCCTCTTCACATCTTCGATATCTTCACTGTTTTGCCTCACTGCCTGCTTAGTCTCCTGTGTTTCTTGCACTAAAAGTGAAAGAGTTTCTTCCATCGCCATCTGCCTGTCTTCAATTTTCTTCAGACTATCACCATGGCGACTCACTGTTTGCAGAATCTCAGCGTACTGTCCTTCTAACTATTCTCTAAAATAGAAAATTGCTGCAGGATCAGGTCCATTTTCTCATCCATGGATTCTGGGCCAGGGTTCTGGTGCACGTCACCAGACAATAAGACCTTCCTAAGACCGAACAGGTAGTTGACGAGAGTGAGGACAGCGGTACAGTACCCAGGCAGATAAGCAGCTACGGACACTTCATGATTTGATTTCTCCAACACAGAGAAAGAAAAAGCGAAGAAAAGGTTCCACAACAAACAGCAGGTTGAAAAGGGAGAGCACCCGTTGGCTGATGCACAGCAGTTGACACATTCTCGTGCAAAACGTACACAATTGCCGAGGAAACAGCACACAGAGGTATGCAACTAAACATCGATTGAAGCGACGATTTCACGTGGGAGAAAGATTTTGTTTCAGAAAATGGCCTACTAGTTTTTGTTTTGAAGAACAGTTCGGAGACCAAAATTTCCTATTCGCTCTATACAGTTCTAAAGAGATCATTTTGCTGGACATTCATGATCGCCTAGACAGTCGCCATCTTGAACGTGAATCGAGAGAGAGAGAGAGAGAGAGAGAGTTCCTCGTCTCCAATATTGAGAGTAGGATTTAGAGTGTCATTCAGAAGAAAGTGGTGGTCGTAAGACTGGCAGAATGAATGAGAGTCAAGCAGAAGTACAGACAGACAGAATTCAGAGCACAGGGACAATGACGGGCAAGTCAGCAGCTCAACTGTCACACTTCTCACGTAGGTTATGGATGTCCTCAAGACCCTTTCCATCTCCCTGGCATTATGATTATTATTATTATCATTATTATTATTATTATTATTATTATTATTATTATTATTATTATTATTATTGTTGTTGTTGTTGTTGTTGTTATTATTATTATTATTATCATTACATTATTATTGTTATTATTATTATTATTATTATATTATTATCTGGCAATGTAACGAGAAATATCAATTTTTTTTAATTCTCTCTCTGTCTCTCTCTCTCTCTCTCTCTCTCTCTCTCTCTCTCTCTCTCTCTCTCTCTCTCTCTCTCTCTCTCTCTCTCTCTCTTCAGTAGGCAGAACCTCAAGGAGAGCGTGGCGCTAGATCCTTAAAGAGCACACACACACACACACACACACACACACACACACACACACACACGCACACACACACACACACACATACACACACACACACGCACGCACGCACTCACGCACTCACGCACGCACGCGCACGCACGCACGCACACACACACACACACACACACACACACACACACACACATACATTTCCTCTATAAGTCTGCTGACTCTGCATACAACCCAAGGCAATCTTTATGCAGTCTTGTCTCTGATTCAACCTTGTATTGTTTAAAATAAAAAAAAAACGCACCACCGTATCAGTACAAGCTACATTAATGTGGTCTTTGAAAGTTAAAGGAAAGAACAAAAGTCTTGTCTTATTCTACATCGCCATTACTGTTTATATGCTACATAAATGGTTACGTCGTCTGATTAATGCATGGATAGATCCGGAATTCTTGCTCTCCTAGTCTGAGAGTGGTCAGCAGAAGACATATCAAAACATGATCGTGAGACACTGCTATTCCGCAGTTTACCAACAATTCCATCAGCCTCCTGGCTCACCCTCTTGGAAACGATAGTTCTTGAGAAACTACTGCCGCACCATTTCCCAACCCAGACCGATATTTCACCCAGCACAGCACATGACAGGACAATTTAAATTATCTCGAATCTTGACGGCTCTCGGTTGTTGGCTTTTCTCCTTGAGTGGTCACTCAGTCCACTCTCGAGTAAAACACCATCTCTTAAAATACACAGACCAGTCAGGACTGAACTGCAGATAGGTCGGCCTTCACAGAGACAGGCTTTCTCCTGGCAGACATGGGGACAAGTCTGAATTGAAGCACACGGTCAATGGAGTGGAGAAGAATAAACAGGGGTGAGAGGAGTGAGAGAAAAGACTGAAGTCGCCCGAGGTAACTTGAAGCTGTTGATGCGGGAGGTAAAACAGACAGACAGACAGACAGGGGGCAGAGGCAGAGGGAAGGAAAGAGAGGAGGGACAAGAGACAGAGAGAGAAACAGAGCGAGGGAAAGAGAGAGAGAGAGTTTTTATCCCGAGTTTTAACACCCAAATGGTACCTATCCCGAGCACAGACAACTCCAACTCCAGTGAGCATCAATCCAGCTAGAAGGCCACTCAGGACACAGGTATAAACTTAGCACATACAAAATACCATGGCCGCAGCATCAAAGACTGCCTACGACTCGTACCGCCTCCGTGAACAAGGGGCGAATAACCATCTGAACAGACGGCAGTCGAGACTTCAGGTTATTGATTCTGGCGAGTGTAGCCATACGCCACAATAAGGATTTTTGTGCTAAAACACTGTATGATCCATGCAAGTGTTTTGAGGCCTACCATAAATTTGAGTCGGCATTTCATGTTAAACTAATACTTGATCAAAAGAACAACTCACCACAAATTATTTCCCTTGTTTTGGGAGATCTTCGCCGGTGAAATCACAATCTGCAAATACATGACCTCCCCCTTTGTTGGCACACATTTCAGGCTTTTGCACTCACCCGTGACCCTATCTTTGTGCCAGCTTCCAGAGCCCAAATAGTCCTATTTCTTTCATTTGAATCTGTGTCTGCTTGGAACCACCTGGCTTGTACCTTGACGGCCATAGAAAAGAAAATGAGGAAAGTCAACTTTGAAAACAATCCAGTTGCAGCAGTCTAAAAATACTCGACTCCTTAACCAAGGTCTTGGCGCGTTAATTTTTGGTGTGTAGCCTGTTCGATGAGACAGGGAGTTTAAACGTTATGGCGAAGTAAACGTGAGGATAGGACTGACACACGAATGATAGTGAGAGGGGAATAGATGATGGAATGGCCGGGTGTGACAGAGGTGGGGGTTGGGGAGGATGGTGAGTAGTTTTTTCA
>JADBJO010014034.1:0-5000 GCA_016801955.1 Conus betulinus | reverse complement strand
ATTTCTGATTTTTTTGTTCATTATTGTTGTTATAAGAAGCGTGATAAACTTGAAGTGTCCTATCCGCTTTGTAGATGTGCTGAAGAAAACGAAGTTCATCATTTTATGTTTGTGCTGCCCTGCTCTAAGTGACCCCTGAGAACTGAGTTCATTCATCAAAAATATTGTAGACATCCTCCTTCATTTCGGCTTTTATTACCAATGTCATCTACAAGTGAAACTACTGTAACACGTTTGTGCTATTTTCTTGTACAAGGCATTCAAGACTCGAAGTATAGCATGCAGGCATTAGGTATTAATTGTGGTATGTTGTTTAATATCGATTCTGTTTTTGTTGCCTAAATGTTTGATGATTTGCTTATTTCTGTCTGAAACGATTTGATCACAGCACCCACTTCATTGGGGGCCATGGCCTGCCATGGCCTGTAGGAATTAAACATCCGTATCCGTACCTCATCATTATATTTGAACCAGAAGCATACACCTAATGTTGGATCAGGAACAAACAACTGGTGTTGGATCAGGAACAAACAGCTGGTGTTGGACCAGGAACAAATCACTGGTGCTGGACCAGGAACAAACAAACTGGTGTTGGACCAGGAACAAACAACTGGGTGTTGGACCAGCAACAAACAACTGGTGTTAGACCAGCAACAAACAACTGGGTGTTGGACCAGGAATAAACCACTGGTGTTGGACCAGCAACAAACAACTGGTGTTGGACCAGGAATAAACCAGTGGTGTTTGGACCAGGAACAAAAAGAGGTGGTGTTGACCAGGAACAAAAACAACTGGTTTTGGACCAGGAATAAACACTACTGGCGTTGCACCAGGAACAGACAGCTGGTGTTGGACCAGGAACAAACAACTGGTGTTGCACCAGGTGCAAACAACAGGAGTTGGACCAAGAACAAAACAAACGGTGTACGATTAGGAGCAAAACAAACTGGTGTTGGACGAGGAACAAACAAACAGTGTAGGGCCAGGAACAAACAACTGGTGTTGGATCAAGAACAAACAGCTGGTGTAGGACCAGGAAACAAACAGCTGGTGTTGGACGAGGAACAAACAGCTGGTGTTGGACCAGGAAGAAACAGCTGGTGTAGGGACCAGGAACAAAACAGCTGGTGTTGGACCAGGAACAAAACAACTGGTGGTTGTTGGATCAAGAACAAACAGCTGGTGTAGGACCAGGAACAAACAACTGGTGTTGGATCAAGAACAAACAGCTGGTGTAGGACCAGGAACAAATCACTGGTGCTGGACCAGGAACAAACAGCTGGTGTTGGACGAGGAACAAACAGCTGGTGTTGGATCAAGAACAAACCACTAGTGTTGGACCAGGAAGCAAGAGAGTACCAGGACTCAAAATGTAAATTAAAAACCATCAACGGTGCAAAAAAAAAAAATACAGCAATCTGGTGTCAAGAAGAAGAATTATTGGGACGATAAAAGTTCTCCTTTCTTCCGGCGCTTTGTGTGAATGTCGCAATAAAAACGGTGTGGATTTGTCAAAAGGAAGTTGTCAAGATCCTGCGCAATCAAACGCGTATAAATCTTGTGTGTGTGTGTGTGTGTGTGTGGTGTGGTGTGTGTGTGTGGTGTGTGTGCATGCGTGCGCCGCGTGCGCGCGCGCGTGTGTGTGAGAAAGTGGAAAACAAAAACTAAAACTCACACATTTAGCTTTTCATCACTTCTGTACACTCTCATCTCTCTCTCTTCTCCCTCTCTCTCTCTTCGTCCTCCTATCCCTCTCTCCTCTCTCCCCTCTCTCTCTCTTCACTCTCTCTCCGCCCCCTCACACTCTCTCTCTCTCTCACACTCTCTCATCTCAGGTCCTCCTCTCTCCCTCCTACTCTCTCATCTCTTTGCGGCCTCAACGTCTCTGGCTCTCTCTGTGCTGCTATGGTGTGTAGTGTATGTGTCGCACGGTCGAGACATGTGGGTGTTTTGTGTCTGTGCATGCGTGCGTGCGTGCGTCCGTGCGTAAAGAGAGGCAAAGGACAAAAAGGTATAGATCTGGGAGAGGAAAGGATCGTAACTGTACATTAATGGGCGAGCGTTACCCATTGAAGTACACCTGCTCTTTGGTGAAAGTAAAAACAACCATTGCGTGCGCCCTCGGGACGCGCGCGTCCGTCGTGTGTGTGTGTGTGTCTGTGTGTGTGTGTGTGTGTGTGTGTGTGTGTGTGTGCGCGCCGCGCGCGCCGCGCGCGCGTGTGTGTGTATGTCTGTCTGTGTCCCTGTGTCTGTGTGAGAGGGTGGGTGCGTGCGTGCGTATGCGCGCGTATATATGTGTGTTTGTCTGTGTGTGTTTGTGTGCGTGTGTGTCTTTGTGTGTCTGTGTCTACGTGTTGTCTGCTCCTGTGTTTGTCTGTATTTTGTGAATTTGAACGTTTCTCATCATAATGCGTGGGTGCTTGGTGCCCGGTGTGGGTGGTGTGTGTGTGTGTGTGTGTGTGTGTGCGTGCGTGCGTGCGTGCGTGCGCGTGCGTGCGTGCGCGCGCGTGTGTGTGTCTGTGTGCGTGTGGCGTGTGCGTGCGCGTGTGTGTGCGTCTGCGCGCGAGCACACTTGCGTCAGTGTGAATGTGTGAGTGTTCACATGGATTTCTGTGTCCATGTGTGCATGCCTACGTGCTAGACTGCATAAATGCATACAGAGATTCGTGTGTCTCCCGGAAACAAAAAAAAAAGGAAAGAGTTTGCAATGTGTAGAAGAGGACAGGCCTATATGTGCACGCGCGTCAATAAGACGAAGCGCAAGCAAGAAAAAGGGAAGAAGAAGAGTAGCCCACGATCTAACGTGCACATTTTCGCTGCTCGTAAACGGGTAGGAAGGCCAGGCCCTATCAAAATTGCATGACTTTCTTGAGGGTAATCCCTTTTTCGTGCCATTTCGTTCTTCCCGTCCTGACTCTGTGACCCCATCTCACCAGAAGAGACACCCCCTTTTTCCCCCCCCCACCCCCCCCCCCCCGCCCCCACTCTCATTTCTCCTCTTTCCCTCCCTCCCTCCCTCTCTCTCTTGCCACCTCTTGTGTCTTCCGTCCAGGCAAGAAGCGTGTATAAAGGGTGGTAGATAAAGACGGGCAGAAGGTGAGCGAGTGCGTGCTGTAGTGTGGCCAGGAAATGGTGTGAAACCGCGTGTGTGTCTGTGGCGACAAACTACTGAGAGGAAAGTGGTTTGCGCCAACAGGAAACGACATATGAATAGCCAGCCAAGAAGCGATCGTGGTTTTGGGGGTAGTGGGTGCAGGCAGTCTATTTTTTTTCCCTTTTGTTCATTTTGTTTTTTTCCTGTCCTCCAGCCTCCTATTTGTCAACATATAAAGAATTAACATTTTCTCCCTTTTTTTTCGCTCTCTTTTGTTAAGGGTGAGGCCTCCATCCCTCTTGTTTTCCCTTTTTTTTTATATTTTCAATAATAAATCTTCAACAAGTAACCACAACTCTCGCGAACTGTGCGAGTCGTGTTCTTCTATTACTAATGAGCATTCTCAGGTGGACTTTTTTTTTTGCTGTCTTGGCGTTTCATACAAAAAGTGTCAGGGGTTTATTTATGTTCTATTGTTTGGTGCAGTGACACATACACTCTGTGTATGCAAAAAAAAAAAAAAAAAAAAGAGAGAGAGAGAGAGAGAGAGAGAGAGAGAGAGAGAGAGAGAGAAGAGAGAGAGAGAGAAGAGAGAAACGGAAGGAAGAACGAAAAAAAAAAAAGAAAAAAAAAAAAAAAAAAGAAAGAGGATGAAAGAAAGACAGACAGCAAGGAAGACAGAAAAGGGAAGGAAACAAGACAGAGAAGAAGGCAGAAAGAAAGTAGAAAGAATAAATGCATACGGAAGCAATGTATTATGTCAACTATGTAAAAAACCATTTAAGTAGCCAACCAGGGTTTGCCCTGAATGGCACTACATTTGTAAGCATTCATGCATTAAAAAAAAAAAAAAATCTATATCCCACTATAGAACTGCACATTTTCCCAGAAACATCCGTGAGAGAGCACAGGCTACCTATGGTATCAGGGAAATGTTGATATGGAATGTAGGAAACGTAACAAAGAAGACCAATTGCAAAGTGAGGCGACTGCAGGCGGAAATCTAAACAATTTCTTTAAAAAATAAATAAAATGAAATAAAATAAAAAGTTTTTAAGGCTCCTCATGAAAAACGTAGACAAACGAATCACAAGGCAAAAACACGACGCGTTTCGACCTCTTAGGTAGTAAGATACACAGCACTCAGGACAACTCGTTTCCGTTGTCCTGGGTGTTGCGTGTCTTGCCTGCCTGAAGAAGACCTAAGAGGTCGAAACGCGTCGTGTTTTGTCTTGTGGTTCGTTCGTCTACGTTTTCTGGCGGAGCCTCAGAGAATTTTTTTTTTTTTAATTTGTAGCAAAGAAGGTTAATGTCCAACAACCTAGTGGCTGCAGAAGGGGGGCATTGATTTCCTGAAGTTCACCATGTCTGCAGCACGGCACGATGTAAGTCTGTGCCCATCGCTCTCCTCTCTCCCGCCTAGGCCTGCCCTGGCCTGAAGTGCTCATTTGGTGAAAGGGGTAGATAGAGAGAGTTTTCAAGGGGTAAAAAAAAAAAAAAATCCAACCCCAGGAGTCGTAAGGACTCATGACCGTCAGATCTACGGTCAAATACTCATGGCTACATTCCCTGTCAGAAAAAATGTCAATGTGCTGTGATAGAGAAGAATGTTTGTGTACTTTGAAGAAAAGTGTACAGATGGTATGAGGAAACTGTACATACTGTTTTGACAAAATGTACATATGGTATTAGGAAAATGGACATTAATTATTGCAGTTAGAAAAGTACAGTAGTATGAGGAAAACAGTAAATTATGGTATCGAGAAAAATGGAGCATATGGCATACGGATAATGTTACGTGTATGTAGAAAGAAATGGTTATAATATGGTATGAAGGCACAATGTGCATATAGTAGGAGGAAAAATGTGCAATAGTGTGAGGAAAAATGGTACATATAGTGTGAGG
>JADBJO010014033.1:45000-49622 GCA_016801955.1 Conus betulinus | reverse complement strand
AACATGGACCAAAGGAATATCCATGTGTCTGCGGAAAGCGTTTCGCTACCATCCAGGATGAGGAATTTGCACAGGCCCTCGATGCCAGGCGCCTGAAACTCAACCTGCCACGAGCAAACGAGACTGAAAGATTGGGAGAAAACTGGATGCAAAAAAATCGTCCAAAGACTCGATGCACTGATAGGGAAAAGCACCCTGGAACACAAACTAGCCACATATGGGGACATTGTGTATGCCACATGTAGAGACGCCTATGGAGCAAAACTACCCAAAGAGAAAAACACCTCCAAAGAAATCCAGACGCCAAGAAGAGATGGACAAGATCAGGGTCCAAAAGAAAAAACCTCAAGAAGCAAATGAAGACCGCACTGCCAGCTGAAAAACAAGGCTTGGAAAAACTCTGGAAAGAAGACCTGAAAGCAAAACACAGCGCGCCCTCAGCAAAGCGGAATCTGCGAGGAAGAGGAAGAGCAAAAAGAAGAAGACACAAGAGCGCTTCTTCAGAGACCCCTTCCAGTTTGCCAGAACTCTGTTTGAGCAGCCAAAATCTGGGACCCTAAGTGTGGACAAAGGAGTTCTTGAGCAGCATCTGAGGAAAAACATACTCTGACTCACAGAGCAAAGCACCACTCGACATTCAAGGTCTGGTGTGGCCAACCAACCCTGAGGAACAGTTCAATGACAAGCCTCCAACGTTGGCGGAAATCAAGAAGGTGGTCGACAAAGCCAGAGCCAAATCATCACCAGGGCCAAAACGGAATACCTTACCAGCTGTACAAGAAATCCCAAGGTGCTGGAGTGGCTCCACAGGCTGCTGCGATCAGCTTGGAGAAACCAGAAGATCAGCGGCCAGTGGATGACGGCAGATGGTGTGTACATCCCCAAAGAGCAAAACTCAAGTGACATCAGCCAGTTCAGGCCAATATCACTACTGAACGTCGAAGGGAAAATCTTCTTCTCTGTCATGGCAGCAAGGCTGACCAAGTACCTCATGGAAAACAAGTACTTGGATGTGTCAGTCCAGAAAGGTGGCATCCCAGGCGTGGCTGGCTGTGTAGAACACGCCACAATGATCTGGGACGCAATCCAAAGAGCAAAAACAGAAAAGAGAGACCTGGACGTAGTGTGGCTTGATCTGGCAAACGCATATGGATCTGTACCCCATGAGATGATACAGTTGGCTCTTAGATGTACCATGTGCCAAAGAACATCCGCGACATGCTCAAGAAGTACTTCAATGGCTTCTCAATGCGGTTCTCTACCAAGGAGTACACAACAGATTGGATCAACTGGAAGTGGGCATTGCAATGGGCTGTGCAATTTCCCCAATACTGTTCGTGTTGGCAATGGAAGTCATCTTGAAAGCAGCAACAAGCAACGCAAGACAAACAGACCTTGGCGATGGATACAAGATGCCCCCTCAGGCCTTCATGGATGACACTACAGTGATTTCATCCAGAGAAGACGAGACACGTCATGTGCTGGAGAGGCTGGACGACATAGTTGCCTCATCCAGAATGAAGTTCAAGCCAAAGAAATCACGGAGTCTCTCACTGAGGAAGGAAAAAGTGGCCGAATCTGTGGTCTTCAGTGTTGCCAACCAGGCCATTCCAACAGTCACAGAAGAGCCAGTCAAGAGCCTTGGAAGATGGTATGATGATACGCTGAAAGACACACAAAGAGCAAAAGAAACCAAACAGATGTCGGAAGAAGGCTTGGAGACCATTGACCAGTGTGGGCTCCCTGGCAAATACAAGGTCTGGTGTCTGCAGTTCATGCTGATACCAAAGCTCCTATGGCCTCTGATGATATACGACATCTGCACCAGCATAGTGGAGGCAATGGAATCCAAAATCAACAAGTTCACAAGGAAATGGCTTGGTGTCCCACCCTGTCTGACTGACATAGCGCTGTACTGTCGCCAAGCAAAGCTGAAACTACCACTGAAATCCATCCTGGAGGAATACAAAGCAGGGAAGATCAGACTTCAAAGCATGCTGGAGGACTCAGGAGACAAGGTGGTAGAAGCAATCAAGCCCCAGCTGAAGAAGACAGGCAGAAAATGGAAAGTTCAAGAGGCGATGGATTCTGCAAAAGAAAGTCTCAAGATCAGAGAAATAACAGGACACACACAGACCAACAGACAAGGACTGGGGGTGACCAAAAACTGAATGGTGGTCAAAGGCCAAAGGAAAAGCCAAAAGAGACTGATGATTCAGAGATGAGAAAAGAAGAAGACCAAAAAAAAAAAAAAAACTCCAAAAAAAAAGTCCAGCAGAGCCAGCAAGGGCAATGGACAAACGTGGGAGAATGCACACCAAAGAAGTCTCACTTGGAATGACATTTGGCACATGGCCCCTCTCAGGATCAGCTTCATTCTCAGATCTGCATATGACCTTGCCCCCTCAAATGCAAACCTGGTGAAGTGGGGAAAAAACAGACGATCCTTCATGCCCCTCTGCCATGAAAAACAAACAGTGGAGCATGTCCTAAGCTCATGTAAAGTAGCCCTGGCTCAAGGAAGGTACACATGGAGGCACAACCAAGTGCTCAAAGAGATTGTACAAGTAGTCTGGGCTAGTACCAACACCACAAAAGGGAAAATCAGGACTCCAAAAGCACCCGCAACATTCTTCACGGCAGGAGGCAGCGAATCATGACCAAGAACAACAGTGCCACTCGGAACATGCAGGCAGAGTCTGCTGGACGGGGCAGATGACTGGGAGTGCACTGCAGACCTCCCAGAATGGAAGAGTCACCCAGAGATCATCAGCAAGAGTGGCATGAGACCAGACATAGTAGTCCACTCTCAGTCAACCAAGCAGCTGATCATGATCGAGCTCACGGTGCCATATGAGAACAGAATGGAGGCAGCTCAAATCTACAAGACTGAAAAGTATGCTGATCTGGCAAACAGCCTGAGGAGAGAAGGCTATCAGGTCAAAGTCCTCACTGCAGAAAAATGGAGCTAGGGGGGGTTGTAGGAACGTCTGCATACAGCCTCATGAAACAGCTCTCAGTTGCAGGGAGGGAAAAAAACAGAGCCCTGAAGCAATGGCAGAAGCGGCAGAGAGGTGTTCAAGCTGGATCTGGTCAAGGAGGAACAAAAGTGAACTTCATAAGGCTTAACTTTCCTACAAATATAGGTGTCCCCAGTCGCTCAGTGGTTAGTGCGCGAGTCATTAAGTGGAAAATGAGCATGTCCAGAGGGTCATGGGTTTGAATCCCAGCCATGGCTCGTCCCAAGATGGGAAAAAAGGGGGCAGCAGAGGGACATCCGGAGTTATGAACCGGGTGTGGCCCAACCCCCCTTAGAGTGTCAGGAGATAAGGGCCGAAACACTTGCTTGAAGGGGGTTGGTGGTGATATGTTCTGTGTGGTTCTGGTCTTTTCATTTGAGCCTGCTGCACACGTAGCTCTGGGAAAGAGCTAACTGGGCCAGAAACATTCGAAAAATGGCTGCCTCTAATCACATTCGAAGCCACAACTTTCTAGTCTGCTGAGCTGCCACGCTTGGAACTGAAACACGTGGTATGATTGTTAAGTACATCATGATCTTGGCAGTCTTCACTTATTCATCAGTACAATAGTTCTATCCACACATCTTATGGAAACGATCGAGAGAACAAATTTGGCCTAGGAAATATGTATATTGAGATGTTGTTTTTTTTCTCTCTGTACAAATTATCTTATTTTGCATATTCTTGATTTACATGTTCTGTTGCTTAACATTTCCGGCTTTATACCATTGAAAAACTCCATTATCTCTTATTCTAAGTGGTTTGCTGAAGTAAGACAAGTAAGGCAGGATGAAACTTTCATAAAAACAGAATGTTTTAAAGTTTTAGTTGGAAGAATTTCTGTCTATTTTGCCTATAAAATTATCCACTGCTTTGTTAAAATACAGAACTCTTTGAACCACAGACTGCGGATCCAGAGTGGACGTTCAGCTGGTATTAACGGGCAACACAGAAAAAGCAACAAATGTGATTCCAGTGATTTACGTACAGAATTTCACTTGTTATTTGCTCTTATATTTAATGAGAATCATAAAAAAATAGCTACTTAGCCCAGAGCATCATAAGCACCCTAATTCTCTCACATTTTCTAAGTTCCTTAGTTGTTTGGTCATTTTTTTTCCCCCCGATGACAAAAACATTGTTTAGTTGTATTGCTTAATCTTTTCGATGTATCTTAATCATCGTCCTTATGTTTCAGTAACGAGAAAATGTTTGGTCTTTAACCATGAACACACTGCTCGCAAACTAAAAGAGAACGTTCCTTCCGTTTAAATTACACTTTTTTTTTCTCACACAAACAAAAGACACCAGTTTATAGCACAACAATACTTAACTTTATACTTTCACACTTCGGTTCAGTCTCGGTAAACAACACGATCACACAACTGCCATGCAAGGAACAAAACTAGTTTGCACATTTACAATAGTAAAACCCATATCATTTAATTAATACTCTGTTGTTCCTCGAGCCCGGAGCAATCAAAGTCTACTGCTCCTGGAACAGGTTTGAAACAACAAAAAAAAGCTTTTTCCAACAGAAATTATTCTATACATCTGTGAAGAATAATCGGACAAAAATGGCCAGAGGCCACGAGTGCGTCC
>JADBJO010014033.1:15000-40000 GCA_016801955.1 Conus betulinus | reverse complement strand
ACACGCGCGCGCGCGCACACACACAAAAATCACAAGCCAGCAAAACACAAAAAGCACATTATCAATCATCTGTCCACATCAACTTTCCACATTATCAATCATCTGTCCACATCAACTTTCCACATTATCAATCATCTGTCCGCATCAACTTTCCACATTATCAATCATCATCTGTCTACATCAACTTTACACATTATCAATCATCTGTCTACATCAACTTTCCACATTATCAATCGTCTGTGCACCTCCTTATCAGCTTCACTCAACATTCTCTTAAGACTTTCACCAATCCACTGGACCCATCAATAACACGGTTCTTTCTCTCTCGCACTAAAGCAGCCAACCAAACAAACAAACCAAAGGAGTGTGTGTGTGTGTGTGTGTGTGTGTGTGTGTATGTGTGTGTGGTGGGGAGGTCTTTGTCCTCTATCCATTCAACCCAGTAAGTAAATAGTTTAAATGGCACGGTTGAAGAGCTGTATACAGACTGCGGGCAGGGGGGGGGGGGGGGGGGGGGAGGGAGGCTGGTGGCGGAAGTCGGGGGGGGGGGGGGGCGGGGGGGGGGGGGATGGGAAAGAAGCGGATGAAGCAGAGGGTACAGAATGGCAATATCCTGTCGGATTTATCGTCTTTATTTTGGAGAAATGTGCGCGCAGGCCAGCGCGCGCTAGTATGTGTGTATAATTACCGGTTACATTTTTCTTTAAGTATAGATGCTAGTGACGCATAACATCCGTCATTGAACCACCTTCGAAGGTAATGAAAGTATACGAACGTTACGGAAAAAAAAAGAAGAAGAAAAAGAAAGAAAGAAAAAGTGAAAGGAAGACTGAACACGTACAGTCCACTTATGATCAGTTGTAATTAAGCGCTATCATCGCATGAAATACTAACAATCCCCACCTCCAGTGACACAACAATAAAAACACGATTATATCCAAAAGCACATAATTTGGATGATATTATATATGCACACACACACACACACACACACACACACACACACACACACACACACACACACACACAACACACACACGCACACACACACACACACATACACACACACGCGCGCGCGCGAGCGCACACACACATATATCAAAATTAACTCGTGAAACCGTAAATGTGAGTCTAGACGAGACGAGAAAGAAAAGGTAAAGTGAGGGAAGGGGGGGGGGGGGGGGGGGGGGGGCGGATGAATGAAATAAGAAAAAGATGAGTTTGAGGGTTAGGGCGACAAAGTTTATGTACTTAAAAAGAAAAAAAGACGGGCTGGCAATACCAATGTCACTAGACGACGAAGATGGTTTCCGTTTCTCCCCTCCTTTGCCCCCCAAATACCTAGAGATATTCGAAGTCATTTTCAAGAAACCTTCCGCCATTGCACATTTGAATCTTGAAAAAGAAAATTGGTGTCCTTGTAAATTCAACTGTTCATACTGGAAACAAAATAGAAAAGAAGAGCACTACAGCGTCTCGCTCATCTGACCACTAACAACACGCGTCAGTCCATTGTGCCACACAGGAATTGTACACTACATATCCCACAGGTGCTTCATTTTCCAGATGAAAATACAAGTCAAGCGTTTATCACAAAAGGAAGTCTCCTTTTTTTCACATAAATCACAACATCACTGAGGTACAGAACTTTGAAGGCACAATTCAGACTCGGATGTGTCGAACGGCGGAGCACCCGCGAGACACGTCCGTCACACGTCGGTGAGCGGAAGTCAAGTTGATGTGGACAGATGATTGATAATGTGGAAAGTTGATGTGGACAGATGATTGATAATGTGGAAAGTTGATGTGGACAGATGATTGATAATGTGAAAAGTTGATGTGGGACAGATGGTTGATAATGTGGAAAGTTGATATGGACAGATGATTGATAATGTGAAAAGTTGATGTGGACAGATGATTGATGATGTGGAAAGTTGATCGGGACAGATGATTGGTATTGCGGATGAATGATGTGAGCAGATGGTTAATAGTGTGGAAAGCTGATGTGGATAGATGATTGATAAAGTGGAAAGTTGATGTGGACAGATGATTGATAATGTGGATAGTTGATGTAAACGAATGATTAGTAATATAGATAGTTGGTGTGGACAGATGATTGATAACGTGGAAAGTTGTTCTGTTAGAAAAAGGGTGGGTCAACTAATTCACGCGCGCGCGCGCACGGTAGACGCAGGCGCGCGCGGGGTCGCGTGCGCGCTCGCGCGGGGTCGCGTGCGCGCTCGCGCGCCCCCCCCCCCCCCCCCACCACACACACACACACACACACACAAATACATCTCCCTTCCCCGTCCCCCACCCCCCTCCACCCCCCCCTGACCCCACCCCCCACCCCGCCTATCCCTCTCTCTTTCCAGATAATAAGATAACTATACTGTAGAGGGCATTATGATTTTTCTTTCTTGCCAACAGATGGATGGTGCCTTGTCATTGTATGAACATGTATTTATGCATGTCATGAGCGTCTTTTGTGTTATGTGATATGACACGCACCCAGTACATGTCCAGCTTTGAAGGGCTAAGTCGATGGGTGATGTTGATATGCCCTGTGAAAGATGATGTAGATGGGAGAATTTGATCGCCCACGCTAACAGAAGAGATTTTGTTTGTATTTCTAATTGTTATCTTTAAAACTATTACGGGTCATAGTGATTTTCAAAATTTCTGTTTGTCTTACTCTGTTGTGGCAGGAGGCAAATATATAGTTTGACAAGCCACGTCTATAAGCTATATAGAGTGAAAATAAGAGGTGATAATGAAGTTAATGTTTAATTTTCATAACCCTTGAATTCTTTGGAAACAGGGATAGCCTTATCCACAGACAAGTTCATTTTTGATCCCATTTTGTCTTTTCTCTCTTATGCTTTTCGGTTTTCCCCGCCCCTTCCTGCGTGCCCCCCCCCCCCCCCCCCCCCTTTCCACTTCACTCCTCTTCTATCGCCGATCCATCGGCCAAGCTTGCAGGTTTTTTTTTTTTTTGTTGTTTTGTTTTTCACAGTATTCTTCATTTTAGAACAAAGGAGAGAAAAAGGGGGCGGGGGGAGAGAGGGAGGAAAGAACACGTACAGTGCATGATCCTCCCCACCTCTACCCAATCCCTTGCTCCACACTTCGTGCATGACAAAGCAGGAGTTTGAACAGGACATTTTTTAGGCGTATCAGCTGAGTAGTATGTACATTACATTGAACTCCATAGATACGCGTGCCCGGGTGAGTGCTATTCCACATGCCATCCACATCCAACCGCCCATGTTTTGTTTCGCACGGACGGGCGCACGCGCGTGCGCACGCGCGCTCGCGCACACCCGTGCGGATGTAGGCACTCGCGAGCGCACAGGCTGACATCACCTTTATGCAGACTTTGTTTGTCAATAGGTTGCCCCCCAAGAGGAGTAAACGAACCTTCCATTTATTAGTAATAGTAGTTTTTTTTTATTATTGTCAGGTTTCTTTCTTCTCTATGATACTCTATCGCCTTTACATGTTGAGTATCACGCTTTTCTCCTCCTCCTCCTCCTCCTCCTTTCTTGTTCTTGTTCTTGTTCTTTCTTCTTCTTCTTCTTCTTCTCTTCTACGTGCCTTCTGCTTGCCTGCGTTGGTCAAACATTTTTTTTTTTTATTCCAATCTACTTTTTAAATATTTTCTATTCGTACCGTCATCATACTACATATGTCCTGTTGGTATGGTTTTGTGTTTATTTAGTGTTTGATTGCTTTCATATTTGTTTTTCGTCAGGATTTGCATTTTCTTTTCTATCCTTTCGACTTTTTTTTGTAAGGGATTTCTTTTATTTTTTACCTTTGTATGTTACCAGGTATAGATGGTATATGCTGAGTTCATATGTTGTCTGTATACATGACAATATAACTGTTTCGCTTCAAGGAATACTATATATTTATAACTGTTTATAACTGTTTTGCTTCAAGGAATACTACATATTTATGTACTCCTCTTCAACACATTGTAAACATGCCCTGTCGTGGAGATTTTAGAATGCTAGTCGTGTCCCTAAGCAAGTACGTGTTGTTCATACTTTTTTCTTTGCTCTTAAAAACCTTTACAATGGACAGTATAACAATTGCTTCCTTAAAATGCCAGGGACTGGGAGATTCACATAAATGTAGGTGCGTATTTCCACTATTTAAAACAAAAAAGTTCTCTATTTATTGTCTGCAAGACACCCACTTTACTAAAAAAAAAAAAAAAAAAAAAAAGAAAATTACGTAAATGCCGAATGGGGCTACAAATGTTTTTTTTTTTTTTTTTCCTCCTTTCGATCCAACTCTAGGGGCGTAGCTATTTTATTCTCAAACAATTTTGAGTTTCAGATAAAAAAAACGTACACCGTGATGAAAATGGACACTTCATATTGGTGTCTTTTTTTCTTCATTTGAAAAAGAATTCCTCTTGGTGAACGTGTATGGACCCAATAAAGATGATCCCTTGTTTTACAGCACACTCAACAAGATCATAAAGAGTTATCACAATAACAACATCATTGCTGTGGCGACTGGAATGTCGCGACTGGAATGTCGTCCTAACATTGACTGTTTTAATATGTACAAGATAACAACCCTAGAGCCAGAGAAACACTGATAAATATGACTGAAGAAATAGGACTTGCTGACATATGGAGAAAAGAGAGCCTGATTGGAAAAGGTATACCTGGTGAAGACCAACACCACTAAAACAAAGCCGATTAGACTATTTTCTGTTATCATATTATCTTTATTTTGCTTTCGAAAATGCTGATATTTTACCAGGTTATCGGTCTGATCATTCCATAATTACTTTGTTTTGAAATTCGGGAAAAGTGAAAAGTTTAAAAGTTTCTAGAAATTTAATGTGCCTATATTAAAAGCTAATCAATATGTCGATGAAATAAACGAACTAATATGCAGTCGATCTTTCAGCAAAAGAAGACCAGCCAATATACGAATTAGTAAAATTCTGCAAATTCAAGATTCCAGACAAACTAGTTTTAGGTTTCCTTTTGATGAAAATTAGAGAAAAATCAATAGCTTACTCGATTAGAAAAAAGAAGAAAACAACAGATAAAGAAAACAATCTAATAGAAGATATAGAATCACTAGAAAAGATGGAAAATAAAACAGAAACAGAAATGAAACTACTTCAACAACAAAATCAGGAACTAAGATCACACAGAGAGTAGAAGGTGGAAGGAGTACTCCTAAGGTCCAAGGCAAGATGGGTTGCAGACGGTGAAAAAAATTCTAAGTATTTCTGTAACCTTGAGAAAAGGAATTATATTATATAGTAAACATATTGCAAAACCAGTAACCAAGTATGATGAAGTAATAACCGAACAAAAAAAATTATTCTGAATGAAGTTAAAATCTTTTATGAAGAAACTATAACTATATAAGGAAAAAGAAACTCAAGACCGTGATATTGAAGATCTTGTAAAAACAACACCCAAATTATCGGAAAATGAAAAAGAAAGAATTACTGGAAAGGAGAAATCACTTAGAGAGGAAGCAGGCCTAGCCCTAAAAAACATGAAGCACGGAAAAAAAAAAAAGCCCAGGCACAGATGGATTCGGCGCCGAATTCTTTAAGGGTTTTTTTTTTTTTTTTTTTTTTGAAACAGTTAGGACCCCTTGTGGTAAGATCCCTTGATGAAGCTTACAAAGATGGAGAACTTTCAACGACGCAAAAAGAAGGGATACTTATATGTGTCCCAAAAGGCGATAAGCCAAAGGAATATGTAAAAAATTGGCGCCCCATCTCTCTTTTAAATGTAGTATACAAGAGAGGTTCTAAATACATTTCCAACAGACTAAAAGACGTCTTGCCTTTACTCATTAGTGAAGATCAAACGGGCTTTATGACCAATCGATACATTGGAGATAATATTAGACTGATTTACGATTTAATGAACTATTTAAACTTTAAAAATTTCCCTGGTTTGTTGTTATGCATTGAATTTGAAAAGCTTTCGATTCCTTAAATTGGAATTTCATGTTTAAGGTACTAAAAGCGTTTGGCTTTGGCGAAAGTATATGCCAGTGGATAAAAACATTTTATAGGGATATTAAATCAACACTTATTGTAAATGGACAGACTGCGTCATGGTTTGAGATAGAACAAGGATGTAGGCAAGGAGATCCCATTTCTCCGTATTTGTTTATACTCAGTGTAGAGATTTAAGCTATAATTATAAAGGAAGAAAAATTGATAAAAGGAATAAAAAAAAAATAGGTGAAATGGGCCATAAAATAGTTCAGTTGCTGATGACACTCAGTTATTAAATAGTGGTGAAAGAGTTTCTTTTGAAAGTTCTGTTCATTTTCTCGACACATTTGGCAGAGCGTCAGGTTTACACACGAACAACAGTGAGAAAACGCAAGCTGTATGGCTCGGGTGTCAAAAGATGTCAAAGACAACATCTGCCCACATTTAAAAATCATATGGAATCCCCCGAAATTTAAAATACTTGGAATCTGGTTTACACAAGACTTAAAAGAATGTGAAATGATGAACTATAATGACAAATTTCTGAAATCAAAATGTTATTCAAAATTTGGACTCAAAGAACTATTACACCTGTGGGAAGAGTCGCAGTTTTAAAGTCATTAGTCCTGTCGAAATTGATACATCTTTGGATTCTCTTGCCTGATCCACCTGACCCCTTTATTCAAAAACTGCAAAAAATGTGCTTCCACTTTGTTTGGAATGGTAAAAAGATAAGATCAGCAGGACAACAACGATCAAAACGGTAAAAGAAGGTGGTCTAAACATACCTGACATTAGAAAATACATTTATACTTTGAAAATCTCGTGGATAAGAAAAAAATTAACACGACTAATCATAAATGGAAGAATGTTATAAGGAAAACCCATCCATGTATTGAAAAAACTGAATGTTATGGATCAGCAGTTGCTTGTGTATGTACGAACTCAAATTTATTTTGGACTCATGTTTTCAAGGCTTACAAAGAACTTTACTTATGTGTAGAACTCCAGAATTTGAATGAACTACTGTCGGAACCTGTGTTTTACAATGATAAAATTAAAGTAGGTAACGTCACGATCAAACAAAAGAAGCTGATTGAAAAAGGAAAAAACCTGCAGTAATGCATTTCTTAAAAGAAGACGGAAAATTAATGACATATGAAGAAGAATTCACTACTAACCTTGACTATAACATAAATTTCGTTACTTACAATGGATGGATTTCCTCCATAAAAAGTTACATAAATAAAACTGGGATTGAATTAAACACCACCACTAATAGTAGACTCGATATACCTAAAGCAGTGAACATTATTTTCAAGGCAAGCAGAGGAGTCAAACAATACTATGACATTTTAACTTATGATGAACAGAAACCAAACTGTTGTACAAAATGGGAACGAAAGCTAAATTCTGAAATCCCTTGGAAGAAAGTCTTGGAAGAAAGTCTTTCTCAACATCCACAACATAAACGATATCAAACTCAAATGGTTACAAATCAGAACTGTTCATAGAATTATTGGTACGAACATTATTCTCAATGCTATGGGAATAACAAATACGACGAACGGCACCTTTTGTAATGAAGAAAGAGAGTCAATCGAACATTTGTTTTGGGAATGCAACCATGTACAAACTTTCTGGAAAGCTGTCGGACATTTACTGAATAAAAAATTCAGAAACATCTTCAATGCTAAGATCACTTGTAATATTGTAATTTTCGGGGGTGGATCGCCATTATAAAACAGACAAAACATTTGACTTTATCATAATGTTTGCAAAAATTATATCTGTAAATGTAGATTTGAAAAACGTACGCCATGTTTTACTTGATTCCAAAATCAACTGCACAACAGATTTAAAGTCGAGTTACACAATGCCAGAGTTAATGATAATCAGACAAACTTTGAAGCCTCATGGAACAACTTTACACCAATGTTTTTTCAATCAGATACAGAATAGGCGCCTACCTGTATTATGCTGCTCGTTATAATGATGTGTGTGTGTGTGTGTGTGTGTGTGTGTGTGTGTGTGTGTGTGTGTGGTATGCATATGTATATATGTATGTATATATACATATGTGTATATTTATGTGCATGTGTGCGTGTCTACAGTGTTAATTCTTGAACAGCAATTCTATACAGATCAGCGATAATTAATTATCAAACCTGGCAGACTGTCCATCGATGCAACATTTTTTTTCTTTTAAAAAACTTTTTGTGTGTATATATGGATCTATGCTTGATTTACCTTTTTTATGTGCTTGTTTTGTTTCTTTACGTCTCTCTAAAAATGATGACAACTTTGCGCACTGTCCTCTTTCTGCGCACTTCTAAGCTGTGATATTATTTGATCAAAACACACACACACACACACACACACACACACACACACACACACACACACACTGTTTCGTTCTCGCTTCAGTGAACTCAGAAGACAGAGCAATGCTTCTACGTCTTTACTACATGCTGTCTGATTCACAACTGACACTATACGTTTTACAATGAACACCAATCAGTTAACAATTCACCACTACCTTCGGCACACTGCGTCAGCTGACTGACTACAGTTAACACACTTTAACACGTTAAGCAGACTAAGCCTGTTAACACACTGTTAACACGTTTACACACACACACACACACACACACACACACACACACACACACACACACACACACACAAAGCGTGAGAGAGAGAGAGAGAGAGAGAGAGAGAGAGAGAGAGTGTGTGTGTGTGTGTGTGTGTGTGTGTGTGTGTGTGCGTTAGGGTGTGTGTTGTGTGTTGAATTATTGATTAACTAATTCATTCGTTAATCTATTGATTTATTTAGTAACCCACGTATTTATTTTCAAAGCCATGCTGAAGTGATGACCAGGCGCTGTAGAGAGAAGGGTGTGAGAAAGATCCTCCATGTATCTCAGTTCTGACCACGTGTCTGCAGAGTGTGTGTTTTTCTCATGTTTTTGGTGTAATTAGTGTAGGCCAGCAAGTGTGAATGGACTCGGTATACAACGGGGAATAACTTCTGTTAAGGTAGATTACTTGCGTTTGTATTACTGCTTTGTTTGCATTGAACGTGTTGAAAGAAACAACGATACAACACAACGTGAAGTCAGAATAAAACAAGATGAAACACACAATATGAGGCAAGAATGGAACAACAAACCGAGGAACAAACTGAAAGGGAAAAACAAAGGAAATTACAGAAGAGATCCAATTGGCCAAAACAATAAAACAAGATATCAAGCGAAGTGGAGGCCTGAATAAACAACGAACACTAAATCCATGCTTTCCATTTCACCGCGTGACAGGCATATGTGAGACACTCTAGTTGCTCTTCGTATTGGTTTTAAGTGAGCTTGGCGAGAACAATAGGAGACAAAGCATGTGCCTATGTTGCAGCAAGTAGTGTATATTGCTAAGTCGAACTGTGTTGCTGGCTGCTTATTTGCGGGTGTCGGTTTGCATAATGCTTTCGAACTTTTCATTTTGAGGGTGGTCGTGTCGTGCGTCTCTCTGTTTGCCCATCTGCCTGTTTGTCTGAAAGCTAACTAATAAGGGGAAGATCTATAAAGCTCACGGGGTAATATATCGAACGGACATATCAAAGCAGTGTAATGTTGGGGTTCCATATTGGAAAAAAGGGGGGAAATCCATCAGGAGAAAACACACACACACAAACAAACAAACGCCGGAGTTCACTTAAACTGATGGTTTGGTTTCTGTATTCGAAGTGCGTGCACTATGACTGTGAGCATGATAAAATAAGCAACATAAGTTTTTTTGCTATGTTCCACAGAGCAGAAGACGAAGCCAACGCCACAGAGGTGAACTCTCTCTGTGGGGAAGGGCAGACGTGGATCGCTGGCAGCTGCTACCTGCACCTCACCAGCTTCACCTACCGGGACCATGCATCCCACGTCTGTTGGCAACGTGGGGGGACTTTGGCCAATCTGAACACACACACGGAATGGGAAGAAGTGGAGAAGTTTCTGAAGCTTCAGGGAAACAAAAGCATTGTCCACATCGGGCTGAAAACGTTCGGGGCTGGAGTTAATGGCATGTCAGTAGGTCATTTTCATGTGGGTCATTTAGATTTCAGTGAATCAATAGGTATAAAAAAAAACAAACAGTGAATACACGCATACCTACATACATACCTACCTGCCTACCAACCTACTACCTACCTACCTACCTACCTACCTACCTGCCTACCTACCTACATACATACATACATACACACACATATGACCTTTGTGGTATAGTCTTCCTGGGATTGTCAGCATGTTGGATCAGAACAGGCGCTACTGAATGCACACACAACACTCAGCAGCAGTGCAGTATCTCTCTGGTGGGCTGCCTCATGACGACATGATAGTGACGTATGAACTGTCAGTATCGGGGCTGCAGCGGGACAAACTATAGTGTGGCTGTGGACAGAAACCTGGAATAAGCGGCGTGGCACAAACACCTCTGAGGTGGCAAGGAAAATAAAAAAAGACAAAGAAGAAGAAAAAAAAAATAGAAAAAAGGAAAAAAAATAAGAAAAAGAGAAAAAAAGATAGCCAAGTCCTAATGGAGTGAAACTGTCAAGAAGACCGGGACTTCTGCGTATGCAAGCTGATACTCCTGCGGACATCCCCTGCACAGAAAGGCATGGATTAATCCCATCTGCCCAACAAAGGGAGTGGACTTTTGTGTGTATAACCGTTTTTTCTTTTTATCCCGCCATTAAGGCAGCCATACTCCAACTTCGGGGAAGGTGCATGCTATGTGTAACGTGCCATCGATACCAACGGCCAAACTGGCATTCTCTTCCGAAGTTGGTGATGGGATTTTACGTGTGTGCAAGATGTTATGCGTGCGTTCACACACGGAACCTCGGTTTATAGTCTCATTCGACGGACTGTATGAGAAATGGAGTCAGAACCAATGTTAACTCCGAGGGAAAAATCGCCCTGTGCCGTAACGGCCCGGCGGAGATTCGATCCCGCAACACCAAGATTACGAGTCCGGCGCTCTACCACTGAGCTATTCCAGCCCTATAAGACTGGGCCAACATTACGCTATTTTTGCTCCAGTGATATAACTCCAAGCTGAACACGTTCTGTTTGTGCAGGCGGTGGGTAGGACAAGGACATAGCACATAGCACTTTAACAGTGGTACAGGTAGTGGGTAGGGCTGGGAAATAGCACTTTAACAGTGGTACAGGTAGTGGGGGTAGGGCTGGGAAATAGCACTTTAACAGTGGTGCAGGTAGTGGGTAGGACTGGGACATAGTACTTTAACAGTGGTGCAGGCGGTGGGCAGCACTGGGACATAGTACTTTAACAGCGGTGCAGATGATAGGTAGGACTAGGACATAGCACTTTAACAGTGGTGCAGATGATGGGTAGGACTAGGACATAGTACTTTAACAGTGGTGCAGGCAGTGGGTAGGACTAGGACATAGCACTTTAACAGTGGTGCAGGCAGTGGGTAGGACTAGGACATAGTACTTTAACAGTGGTTCAGGTGGTGGGTAGGACTGGGACATAGCACTTTAACAGTGGTGCAGATGATGGGTAGGGCTAGGACATAGTACTTAAACAGTGGTTCAGGCAGTGGGTAGAACTAGGACATAGCACTTTAACAGTGGTGCAGGCGGTGGGTAGCACTGGGACATAGTACTTTAACAGTGGTGAAGGCGGTGGGTAGGACTAGGACATAGCACTTTCACAGTGGTTCGAGTAGTGGGTAGGACCAGGACATAGTACTTTAACAGTGGTGCAGGAGGTGGGTAGGGCTGGGACATAGTACTTTAACAGTGGTGCAGGCAGTGGGTAGGGCTGGGACATAGTACTTTAACAGTGGTGCAGGCAGTTGGTAGGACTAGGACATAGTACTTTAACAGTGGTTCAGGTGGTGGGTAGGACATAGTATAGTACTTTAACAGTGGTGCGGGCGGTGGGTGGGTAGGACTAGAACATAGCACTTTAACAGTGGTGCAGGCAGTGGGTAGGACTGGGACATAGCAATTTAACAGTGGTGCAGGCAGTGGGTAGGGCTGGGACATAATACTTTAACAGTGGTGCAGGCAGTTGGTAGGGCTGGGACATAGTACTTTAACTGTGGTGCAGGTGGTGGGTAGGACTGGGACATAGCACTTTAACAGTGGTGCAGATGATAGGTAGGACTAGGACATAGCACTTTGACAGTGGTGCAGATGATAGGTAGGACCAGGTCATAGAACTTTGACAGTGGTGCAGATGATGGATAGGACTATGACATAGTACTTTAACAGTGGTGCAGGTGGTGGGCAGCACTGGGACATAGTACTTTAACAGTGGTGCAGGTGGTGGGCAGCACTGGGACATAGCACTTTAACAGTGGTGCAGACAGTGTGTGGGGCTGGTACATAGTACTTTAACAGTGGTGCAGACAGTGTGTGGGGCTGGGACATAGTACTTTAACAGTGGTGCAGGTAGTGTGTAGGGCTGGGACATAGCACTTAAGCAGTGAAAAGGGTGTTGTGGAAAGGGACCAGAGTAGTATCATAGGTAGGCATCAGGCACTATGGGGGTGAGGATGGAATGTAAGGAATGTATGACGTCATCGGAAGTGACATCAGCGAAAATAACCTCATACGGGAAGTTACATCACCCAAAAAAAAACGAGGTGATAGGGGATTGACATCATCCCAGAAGTGTCAAAGGAGTGACATCACATGATCTAACCTCACAGGAAGTGACATCACTCGGAAATGGCGTCATCTTACAGGAAATGACCTCATCCCGGGAACGTCATCACCCAGGAAGTACAATCTCGTGCAGAGTGTTGTGATCTTAAAGCGGAAATGGCGCGTGAAACGGCCTTAACATTTTTCTTTTTTTTACTACGCAGTTTGAGTATCGTTTTGTAAGGGGCAATCACTCCCGAGTCACCCAATCCGTCGAGTGTGAGGGGAAAGAGGGTGGCTTACAAAATCAGTCAAGGGTATAAGTAAAAGCAACTCGAGCGTGGCTCAGATGGGAAGGGTTACTGAGTAGGTCACACTAGGGACAGTCCATTTGGTGTCGGGGAAAGGGTCTTGTTTTGTTTTTATTCCATCCCCCTCAAGATGGATGTTTGCTGGACACACCCTTTTACTTGCATCATAGTGGGTCCTACTGGCCCTGGAAAAACTCATTTTGTAAACATTTTAAAAAGGTGTATCAAGTCAAGTCAAGTCAAGTAAACTTTATTATCTCAATTTGAGAAATTAATTTGTGGTCGCACACATTCACAGCAAATAAACATAATTTTGTCACATTACCCATTTTCTCACATATGACATACATTTCATATAAAGGAATTTTGATTTCAATTAAACATTTCATCAGTTCATAAAATCAATGGACAGGGGAATAAATCTTTGTTTAAATCAGAAATGATGGTACCAATACCTGAAGAAATAATGTAGTGTTTTGGTGAATGACAACCTTCATATAACGATCTGACACTGGTGACGTTTACGGAAGGCTAACCAGGTATACGACGCGAGAAAAGGAGACTGTAGACATTTCATGATCATTGATGATTTAATGAATGAAACAGTCGGTCGCGTTACGAAGTTGTTTATGAAAGTTAATCATCATCATCATGTGAGCGTAATGTACATTATCCAAAATTTATTTTTCGAAACAGAAGGAATAAAGAACGATCAGTTTGAACGCCCACTACATGGTCGTATTCAAAAATCCTAGAGACACGTCGCAGATAACGCATATTGTGAAACAAATTTTTGGGGAATTTTAGATATATCCAAGAAGCATTTAAAAGTGTGATGTCCAAGGTGCCACATAAGTGCACCGCTCCCAAAATTAAACAATGTATTGTTATTATATCCTTGATTTCCAGACTTTACTATTTTTTTTGCTTTGTCTTACATCATGCTTGTTTTTCTTTGTACATTTGGTCTTTGTTAGGTTCAACTGGAGGAAATCCTTTTTTGAATGAGATGCTGTTTTCCCTTTGTGAGAGAGATGGTGAGCTTTTGTTGTCACTTAGGGGACTGGTGATTTTGTCTGTATTTAGCTGCCTGTATTTCAGTTGGATATTGTGTCGATTGCTAGGGATGGGTGTTTCTGCCTATATTTGTGTGTTTCTGCACTGCACTTATAAAGATATAACATGAGGAACATGTAAGGTTTTGTTCATGATGAACTGCTGAGGCCTAGCAGATCAAAAACAAAAAAGAGGAGGGTTGTGTTTCACTAATTAGGAGAAATGGCGTTTTCAGTGTATCTTTTACAGGATGCCCATTTTGACTCCAAACCTGAAATGTGTATCAGAGCAGAATGGGGTTATAAAAAGCATATTTTGCTTAGTATTTGTCAAATTCAAGAGGTGTTGCGATTCTCTTTAACAATAATCTTAAATTTTGAGGAAAGAAGGTTTCCAAAGATACAGGTGGAAACTACATTTTCGCTGTTGTTTTCATTTTGGATAAGATAATGTTGATCATTAAACTGTATGGACCAAATCAGGATAATCCGGATTTTTTTTTTTTTTTTGAGTTAGAAGGTAATATTAAGGACATAGGTGTTGAAAATGTTTTAACTGGAGGGGAATGGAACATTGTACAAGTTTTTCCAATGGATTATTTTAACTACAAGCATTATAACAATGCTAATGTACTACAGCAGTTTTGAAGACATGATGCTTAATCTAGATCTTACAGATATATGGAGAATGTTGAATCCATAATCAAAAAGATATACATGATACAGATCCTCACCTCTGCAGCAAAGTAGACTTGATTTTTTTCAGTTTTGAGATCATGAGTCCCCCTTTGTCACGGATGCAGCAGATATTAAGCAAGGATACAAGACAGACCATTCAATGATTACTCTGACTTTAACATTGCTAAAGAAACTAAACGATACTTCTGGAATTTAATTGTTCGTTGTTGAAGGGCAAACAGAACATTGGTGAAATTAACGAGGAAATTAAAGCTGTAATAGAAAAGTATGCAGTACAGCCCTATTTAAGGAAACAACTGCCATTTATTGAGCGTTTCAGAAATTCAGTTTACTATTACAGAAAAACTCTTTTTAGATGTTTCATTAATGAAAATAATAAGTCCAACTACAGCATTTGCAACGGAAAAGAAACGCAGAAGTAATGAAAAACAGACACGCATTCAAGTGAATATGGAAAAAAAACGTAGAGACAAAGGAACAGTTGACTGATGAAGAAAGACATGATTTAGAGCAGGACAAAGAGGAACTAGTCAGACTTATGGAGGCTAAGATGCAAGCGGTCATGCTTCGATCACGAGCACGTTGGATAGCAGAAGGGGAACAGGCCAATCAATATTTCTGCTCACTTGAAAAAAGAAACTTCTTAAACAAAAATATGACCAAGTTAACATTAGATGATGGTTCAGAAATTCAATGATGAAAGGATCCACAAGAAGTGAAAAATCTTATGAAAAATTGTACCGGATAAAGGAAGTTGAGGATTGCAAAATATCTTAAAAATGTTAATTTACCTCATGTTTTAACAGACCAAGAAAAGGTTACAATTAGAAGGAGAAACTTCTATAGATGAGCTTGGCTATGCACTTCAACTGATGAAAAACATTACAAGCCGTAGATCAGACGGATTTACTGTTAAGTTCTTCAAATTGTTATGGCCATCACCTAGAATAATCGTTGACCGATCCTTAAATGAAGATTTTAAACTAGGCGAAGTGTCCACCACACAAAAGGAGGAATTATAGTTTGTCTTGCTCAAGGTGATAAATCTCGAGATGCCATTAAAAACTGTAGACTAATTACTCTTTTAATGTTGTTTAAGATAGATAGAGTCAGCATGTGTTGCGAATAGACTAAAACTGGTTCTTCCAAGTTTGATCAATGAAGACAAAACAGGATTTATGACCAAAAGATATATCGGAGATAACATTAGGTTAATCTATAATTAATTAACTACTTACAAACACTGCAACTGCCTAGTTTGCTTTTATGTTTATTTTCGAGAAAGCCTTCAATGGGGATTCATGAATAAAGTACTTGTAGCATTCGGTTTTGGACCAGATAAACGTAAATGGATAACTACTTTTTATAATAATATTAAGTCAACTGTTCTTGTGAATGGCTAGGCATCTAGTTGGTTTCCTGTAGGTCATGGGTGCAGGCAGGGTGACCCAGTTTCACCCTACATATTCCTTTTGTGTGAGGAAATCCTTGCCATTATGTTGAGAGATAATAGAACTAAAAAGGGATCCAAATAAACGATACAGAACACAAACTTTTACAATATGTGGACGATGCAGAAATTATGCTTGAAGGTGACAAAGTGTCTTTTTAGGAAACTCTGATAACAATTGATAGGTTTGGGAGAAAATCAAGTTTGATATTAAACACAGAAAAGAAAACATGTGCTTTATGGCTCAGCAGTAGAAAAAACTCGACGATTCGCTACATGCAACATTTATGTATTCAGTGGAATCCACAGTACTTTAAAATTCTGGGTTTCTTATTTACCAGTGATCTTGCTGATGTTCAGAAATAAACATAGAGGCTGGTTTAAACAAATGTTATATAAGGTACGGTTAAAGAGACAGATTACTCCACTTGGCAGGGTGCCTGTTTTAAAGTCTTTAGTCTTGTCCAAACTAATTTATCTCTGGATTCTACTTCCAAATCCTCCCAATGATGTAATTAATGCTATTCAAAACTCAGTCTTTCAATTTGTTTGGAATAGAAAACGGGATCGCATAAGTAGAAACACTATGGTTGAAAACATAATGAATGGAGGACTTGGTGTGCCAAGAATAAAAAAATATACATTTGCATTAAAACTTGCATGGATTAGAAAAATAAGAATATCATCTCGCAACTGGAAAGGTATTACTTTGGCAAATTGTCCAAGAATAGATTATCTGAAAAATATTGGTTGCAGTCGTCCTCTAGGCCAATTGTTCCAAAACAAATTTTCAGGCTGATGTATTTGAGGCATGCAAAGAATTTGGCCGCAGGATTATACTTGCATTTTTCCAAAGAAATGGCTTCCAAAAATATATTTTTTACAATGAAAATATCAAGATAAACAACAACAACAAAAAAACAAGCCTTGATCAAAGTCTGCTCGACAAAAGTATATACACAATTGGATATATTGTGAAAGAAGATTGCACGTTTTTGGCAGAGATAGAGTTCAATGACAAATATGGATCTTGCATTGACTTTATTTTGTGTACTGGATTATTAAGGGAAGTAAACGCGTATATTCGGAAAACTGCAGTAACAATGGCAAAGAACAAGAGTGGAGCTGATTAAACAGTCTTTTTAAGAATGAAGCTAGGTCTAAATTGTGGCAACTTATCTGCCTGGTCAGCAGAGAGGCACGTGTTTATTATGATGCCTTTCTCTGTGACAACATAACCATGCTTTTGCAGAAGAATAAAAAAAAACTTGAACAGGAATTGGAATGGGATGTCATTTTTAAAAAGGTACAACAAAATAAAAGAAATAAAAATAAAAAATGGTTTCAGATAAGAATTCGATACCATATATTGGCACAGATATTGTGTTGTCAAACATGAGAATTGAATTGAATGATCATTGTACATTTTGTAACATAAGAAAGGGAAAAGATTGAGAGCATCTGTTTTGGTTTTGTGAACACACGGCACATTTTGGCAACAACTTCAAGCAACAATAAAAGAAAAATGTCAGCATATGGTTTCATTAAATTTGTCTGATGAATTGGTATTATTTTGGCATTCCAATAATTTCAGAGGTGTGATGAAACCTTAAACTTCATATTACTTCTAGCGAAATATTTAATTTATAAATGCAAACATGAGAAAAAAAAACTTCCAACTGTAATAAGCTTTCTACATTATTTAAAAAGACAAAATATAATTTTGAACAGCAAGTTGTGAAAAGCGTAAAGTCTATTCAAAAACTGCTTGAAAAAATGACAGTTATACCAATCTTTAGTAGAAGTGTAACTTTTGGACTTGATGTACATGTTGAGGGACTAGTCTGTCTCCATGTCACTTGATATGCATGTATGTTTGAATCCCCTGGTGGCTTTGTCTATGTCCTATCCTCTCAAAACAAAAACAAATTGTAAAGTAAAAAAAAATTAAGGCTATTATAACAAAACGTTTTACAAAACGAGTTTTCCTGGGGCCAGTAGGGCCCACTATGACGCAAGTAAAAGGGTGTGTCAGCAAACATCCATCTTGAAGGGGATGGAAAAAAAACAAACAAGACCCTTTCCCCAGCACCAAATGGACTATCCCTGGTGTGACCTACTCAGTAACCCTTCCCATTCAAGCCATGCTTGAGTTGCTTTTACTTATACCCTTGATTGATTTGTAAGCCACCCTCTTTCCCCTCAGGGCTCGACAGATTAGGTGACTCGGGGGAACGATACTCAAACTGCGTAGTAAAAAAGAGAAAGGTCAGGGCCGTTTCACGCGCGATTTCCGCTTTAATCACGACATGCTGGATGAGAAGGGATGACGCTTCTGGAACGAGGTCATTTCCTGTAAGATGACGCCATTCCTGAGTGATGTCACTTCCTGTGACGTTAGTTCATATGATGTCACTCCTTTGACACTTCCGGGATGATTCGCTTCTGGATGATTTCACTTCCCTGATCACGTCATTTCCGGGTGATGTCACTTCTGCTAATGTCACTTCTTATGACGACATACATCCATCCCCATCTCCATAGGGCGTGATTCCTACCAATAATACTACTACTGACAGGGGGTGCAGTGTACAGGAAAGAGGTCAGCACCTTATTTTTGGCTTTGCTCAGACCTAGATCAAGCAGTAAGAGGAAGTATTTTCGCTGTAAGCTAGTTAGACTTTTACTGCGCATATGGAAGGCATTTGTCACTTCTTGTTAATCTGATGGGCTTTCTGTCTGCCTGCTAATCACATGTTGGCTGTCTGCCGGACACGCTTTGCAGTTGACAGTTCCTGGCTGTCAAGTTTGAAGTGCACTCAGTGTTACACACACAGGTGAAGTCTGTGTACAGGCAGGGGTCCGACCTTCATGAGCAGCAGACAAGACGTTTACTCTGGAGGGTATCTAAAGATCAGTCTTCACAGGACAAAGCCTTGGTTCGCGTGTCTATATCGTGAACTAACGACAAATTCTAGATTTTCTCTTGGCTGAAACTTGCCATCTATTATCTTCTTCACAGAGATCGACAGGTTACGGCAGACTTAAGACTGGTTCTTAATTGAAATTTGAACAATCTTTTCTGTAGAGAGGGAAACACAGCCTGCACAATACTATCCACTGGCACTCAGTTGAGATACATTGTTAGGCCTACAGGCCTGTTTGCATACAATATAAAACCAATGTCGGCAACTTCTAGTCAACTTAGCTATTGACGCCTTTATTGTACGGAAATGTGTACCTAAGAATAAAGAATGCAAATTTATGTTCAACGACCACAGACTAATTTCAACAGAGAGTTTCTCACAAAATGATTTCTTTGACATGAGAACTTTCATACACTTACAATCCTTTGCTCGAACCAGAACAGTCCTTGAACATTTTCAGCAACTGTTTTTGTTTCTCCACAGAGCAATGATCAGAGAGATACGTGAGCCTCACCAATCTTGAATCGTTAAAGAAAAGGCAAATATCCTTCTCTGTTGCGTTAGTCAGGCGAAGTAACATGATGTGACATGAGCGTTTGTGCGCACTGCTAAGCCAGGTCAGTTGGATGCTGATGGTGAGCCAGGCAACACAGGGATGCTGACAGACTAATTTTGAAACGAGGGAAGTCTCAAAGATTTGTAATATACTTGTGTTAGGTTGTGTGACTACGTGAATGTGATGTTTTTATGTGTGACGAGGACACCAGGTAAGTCTGTACGTCTTGCTTTTTTTTTCTGAGGACGAATTTGTTATTGACGCTTTGCTTTGTTGGTATTGCTTTACTATGTAAGACATTATTCTGCAAGCTACACTCTTGTAGTCATGTTTTTTTTTTTAACTGTGATATATATCACTGAGACTTTGTTAGATTTAGTCTGGTGGTGCTATTTCTTTTTCGGTCAAAATTTATGGGGAAAGCAACTGAGGTTTTGCACGGAAATTTTCCCCAGTGCCAATGATCAGGGTAGAGAGAGAGATCAGGGTAGAGAGAGAGAGAGAGAGAGAGAGAGAGAGAGAGAGAGAGAGAGAGAAGTCCCCTGAGAGGGATGAAAAACCTGAAAAAATCAGTCATCTAAAGAGGAAGATAGTAATCAAAGCAGGATGGATAAATCAGAGCACAACTGGGAAAGAAGATTTAACAAGGTGTGACTACCATGCTTTCTCGGTTTGAAGAGAAACTTGGTGCTGCCCTCAAGGCAGAAAGTAACAAAGGAAAAGGCAAGAGTGGGAAAGATGGAAACCACACTCAAGAGCTGGCTGTCAATGGCGAAAAACGGCGCTCGCACGCTGGCTCCCTTGAGCAGGAGAGTGATTCAGAACAGTTCCAAATAGAGTTCACCTGCAACGAAAAGAAAAAGAGAAGAAAGTTCTAGTTCCGAGAGAGAGTTGGTTGATGATTCAGATGCCATTTCAATTCCATCTTCTGTTGAAGGCATGTGGAAAGATATTGAAAATGAATTAGAGGAAAAAAGAACATATAGTAGGTGTAAAATCCTCCTTAGCTAAGATGGCAAACAAAGTTTTAAGAAAAGACACAATGACATCAACATTGAAGAAAATACAAAAGAAATAAACCCTAGAATTATTCAACTGAGTTTATCGAAGTCGATAGTAGAGCCATGTGGTCAAAAGTTTTGGCAACAAAAAGCATAATTGGTTAATTGCAAATAAATGCACTAAAGAAGAAAGACTGAGACTACTACATTGGAAGCTTCTTCATAACATCTATCCAACCAATATTCTGCTATTCAAAATGGGGATTAAGAATTCCATCAAGTGCTCTTTCTGTAATGAAAATGACTACATTGAACATTTTTTCTTTAGGTGCCAAAAAGTAAAAAAAAAAAGTATGGAAGGACTGTAGTGGATACATATTTAACAAACAAATAAGACCTTACAGAAGACTGATGTACTTTTTGGATATAAACCGAATGTAAAATGCCCATTTGTGAAATTTGAACCATACAATTTTGATCACAAAAATGGTAATAAGCAAATTTTGATATGGGTATGGGTATGATATCACAGTTTTGTTTGAAAGAGAAGCTAACCTACGGAAAAGGCTCCTTTTTTAATTGTAACAATTGTAACATCGTGAAAAAATAGTGAAAATAGAGCAAATAACATTTGACAATATATATAAAAAAAAAAAAAGAGAGGGGCTTGAGTTTCTAGCATAGACATGTAAGTTGATAAACCGTTGACACGAAGATTATATTCTTATAGGAAATAACCATTTTTGCTGACAAATACATTGAATCATCTTCGCCTTCTCTCTGGTTGATCATACATTGTTTCTTCAAGGTATGTCACTCAGTGGAAGATTGGGAGACGCTCTAAACTTAAAAAAAAATACATTGCTGGTCATTTTCTACGCTTTCTAGAAACAAGAACTATGTTTAATCAACAAGAAATATTTGCTTTTATTTCTGTTTTATTTGGAAGAGTATACATCAAACATGCTACGTCAGAAACAAGCATGAAAAACTCTTTTGAAGAAAGGAAGAAAGAAAGAAAGAAAGAAAAAGGAAAGGAAAGAAAGACAGACAGACAAACAGACAGACAGAGAAAAGACAGAAAGAAAGAAGGGAAGACGGAGATGGAGAGAAGAAAGGAAAACAAGAAGAAAGAAAAGAACAAGAAAGACATAAAGACAGAAAGAAAAATAAAAAGAACGAACGAACTAGAAGCCAAAGAGCACGCTAACTTGATGAACTATTGGTTGAATTTGACGGGCCATTTTCTCCCAGTCTCTTCATGCATTAATGAGAGAAATTAGAAGACACAAAAAAACTATTCTCTAAAAAGGATAGAAAGCAAAAGATAGAAAACTGAACCCCCACCCCCAATGCCAAAACTACCTTCCCAGAGCGAAAAGTCCATTCGGCGAAAAGTCCATTCGGTGACGGCGAAAGTCCACTCTGCAAAAGTGACTCAGCGAAAGTCCATGTCTCCCTCAAAACGACGGCGATCGCCGGGGAATTTCCTCGCTTCCGAGCAGAGAGGCCGAGTACGTGATTGACTGGACCCATTTTTGCCGCACACCCATTGACCCTCGGGCTAGTGGAATGCACGCCAACTTCTCCCCCCCCACCCCCCACCCCTACCCCCCCTACCCCCCCAGCCACAATCATCCCGGCCGTGGTGTATCCTGCCCTACCCTACCCAACCCAACGCCAGCAATCCTCCCTCCCCTACCTCCCCCCGCTTTCCCACCCTGTACCCCCCCACACACACACTCCCTATAGCCCCTCACTCCCCTCAGACAATTAAGAACGAGACTCAGAGACTTGTTCACCTTTACCGGATGACTACACACTGACCTGATCGTATTACAAACAGGACTCAGAGACTGCTAATCTGTTACCTGATGACGTTTTTGACTACACAGACCCGATCGTGCGGGTCGCCCAAGACCCACACATTTTGTAGTGGCTTTTCTCTATTGCTTATCCCTGCTCAGATCGCGTGGGTCTTGTAATAAGACCCGCACCTGATAAAGAGCGGTTCAGCAGCTTATTCCTCACCCGTTGGCGTGGGTCATGTGCAACCCATTAAAATGTATAGGTCCTGGGGGAACCGCGACTAATTACGCTGATAATTGATTGTGCCCGTACATGAAATTCTGTGACCAATGGCTATTAAAACTGTTGACAAATTCCTAAGTTTTCTTGAGCATAACTCCATCCGTTCATAAGATACGATGTTTTTATTGAGTCACTGGGTCATGGAAGACCCAGGAAGCATGGTAAAGGTTTATGTACGAGGGAGCACTGAGGAAACAAAACCAACAGTATTCTGTTATTTGTTTCTTGAATAAAAGTTGTTAAACATGAAAAAAAAAAAAAAACGTCGAGAATTTTCAAGATTCCATGGTGGTACATAAATGTTGATCTGCTGATCACCGATGGAGAAAAAAAAGTTGAAGAAAAGTTTGACATAACCAAAAGACCTGAAAATAGTGGCAATTTACAAGTCCCCAAAGTAAACCCACATGTATGGAAGAAAATTCCAGCCTCTGCTAGGAAAGCAGATCAGAAATTGGCTCAGAGTTAAAGGGCCATCGTCAAAGGTGCTACTGCTTTTGTCAACAGCTCTCAGCTTGTGTTCCATGCTGATAGCAAGGGCATAAGCACAGTAGACAAAGAACTGAAGAGAGCCATCTCTGACATACACTTTGATGCGCTTTTGCTCCTGAGATGCAGGCAGGATTTTACGCCCGTTCCTTAGCAATGATTTTGCTGCGCCATGCACTGACTCCATGCCTGTTACAAGCCGGTTATTTGGGATGACCTTGCTGGATCGCTGAAAGAAGTAAGAGAAGTGGAGAGGATAGGCTCAGCTGTGATAGAAGCAGGGTGTGGGTACACAGGCATCAGAGGCCAGCACCTGCGAGGCGTGGTTTTATAGGCCAGACAAATTGGCGCCAAAGAGGGCTCGCACGCAGAAAGCCATTGCAGGGCAGGCAGAGTCAGATGTTTTACACAGCAGGAAAAAAGGAGGGCCTGAGAGGCCAACACAAAAAAGGGTAAGTGATAAGCATGCTCCCCCATAGCCCTGCTCTCGGACATAGAAGCTGACGTTCCTTCACTTCAAGCAGGCAGAGTAAACACAAAGCAGTGAAAACTGGAGAAAGCTGACAAAAGATCTTGACAATCTTGAAACAGTAATGGACGTGAACTTTGACTATTCAACCAGTCGTTTGCCAAACATGGCTTCTAGACATCCAAGACTGAATTGTAAAGAAAAGCAAATTAATTCTGATAAGGTCCAAAAACTAGTCGCAAAAGGCCTTATATCCACATGCTCCCCAGATCATGCTCAGTTCATTTCCACTTTTTACACACATCCCAAAGGATCGAAACCACAGGATGATTTTTAATTTGAAACAGCTGAATAAACACATAGCATATCACTATCTTAAGATGGACACTCTACAGACTGCTCTTAGACTGATTGCACCAGAGGCTGCTACAAGGCCTCAATTGACCTTGAAGATGCTTATTACCCAGTGCTTTCGTTGATATAGGGATGACACGTGTACACAGAGCATGCACCTTCCGTGGATGAAAAATGAAAGAATGACTGAGTGACTGATTTCAGATTTAAATGAAGCAAGAAACGACTGAACCTAGTGTCATCAGGCAGCTCTTTAGCCGGCTCAGCCTGGGAAGGCAGACCATTCTGTGAGCGAAAACGAGGATTGTAGAACGCTCTGAGCTTGGCCTCTAACCAAGGATATGCGCTGTATATGAATACCCTTATAGTAATGATAATGACAATCATAATGATACTAACACTAATAATAATGATGATAGTGAAGATGATAATTATAACAATGAGAATAATATACGAGTGTTCATTAGTTTAGAGATGTATGCAAAAGCTTATGGTCAACTAATTTTTGCGAAATTCATTTTAATACGGTATTTACCTCGTATGATTTCCGCAAGAGGCGCAAAATATGATGAGACTTTGACTTTCCTCAACAATCGTGTTCAGCATGAGGACATTTAAATCCCCTCACAACCAGAAACATCGTCTGTCTCTTAGTATTGCCACGTATTGTCAGACATACTGACTTCTGTTGACACGTTTTAACCCTGCGACAACAGATATAAGGCATTCTATCAAAGTCATTACAAAATATCTAAGGAGAATGGTCTTGTATGTTCATAACGTGAATGTTGCAAATACTTTTAATTTGATTGTTCTGTCCCCATTTATTTCACACAAAATAAATCCTCCTGTATTCCATGCAAAACCATGTTCACACCATGCAACATTGTAAATGTTATTTTTTTTAAATAGCATACTCAGTGTCATGCACCTTAATG
>JADBJO010014033.1:0-10000 GCA_016801955.1 Conus betulinus | reverse complement strand
AGTACAAGTTCGTGATAGAGTCGGTAGAGATGGCGCTGTTAAATGCCTTTAGCTGCCATTGCGTCATGGCAGATAGGTCTTTTATGCTTATTCTCAACATGCTTTCTAAAGGTTAGGATTCTGTCAACGCCTACACCCAAATAGCGTAGATTGTTGGTTGATTCAATTGGTATTCCACTGAAGGAAACTGGTGAGGGTACTTGTCTTGATGTCTTGTTGTTGAGAGTGCAGACTAATGTCTGGGCTTTTGTAGGGTGATATAGACGATCCAGTTTCTTGACACCACTGAGCAAAGTTGTTCAACTGTTGCTGAACTGCTTTCGTTCTTTCTTGAGCATTCTTTGATGTTTTATAGACCAAATCGTGATGCTAGTGTCAATACCTGAGCAATTTTGTTTTCTGTTGAAGTCTGCAAGGCCTTCAGTGTAAACATTGTACAAAACAGGCGAGACAGGAGAACCCTGAGGTAATCCCATAGAAAGTTTATGAGGCTGAGACGTCCAGTCTCCAAATCGTAGGATGTCGGTTCTCTCCTGAAGTGCCGCTGATATCCATCGTGTAAGCATCTTGCTGACTCCATAGTCAAGGAGTAGTTCCATGAGAAGCGAAAACTGGACTTTGTTGTATGCATCTTCCAGATCAGTCGCAACAGCTAGTGTTTCTTCTTTTTTTTTGAATCCTTCGTATACTTCATAGGCAAAAATGGCCGCATTTTCCCATGTACTTTTACGTGTTCTGTTGCCTCCTTGATTTGATGGGAGGATTTGTCGACTTTCAAGATCTCTTGCGAGGTTTCTTGCTATGCTGCATACTGTACTTGTGTTGGGACCTGGAGCACTACCCTCAGCGCATCTAACTATTGCGTCATTCACTTCAGATACTGTAATCAATGCCAGTCTGAGCTAGGTATTGGTTTAACTTGGTCAAATATTTCTTCTTTTCCTTCAAATTTCTTTGATCACTCTGTACTATAAAACGTTTAAGTAGAGCTGACCCTTTCTCAAAATTGTGCCTTGAGCGTTGTGATCCCATCAGCGTCTAAGATATCTGGGGTTGCGTTTCTTTTGTGTTTTCTTTCCATGCGACTGTAAAAGTGCCAGAACTGAGTCAGTGTTGGGTCATAATTAAGTGACAAACAAAGTTGTTGCTGCTAGGTTTCACTTGCTTCCTCAGCTACTCTTTGGAATTGTTCAGTTTTCTGATTCATGTCTGTTTTAATAGCTAGATCAGGGCAAGGTATTCTTCTTTCTCTCTGCCAAAAATCTTACAGCCTTGCGTTTCTCTTTCGAAGCTGTTTCCGTGCCTATATTCCACCAAAGGGGTTGAACGAATTGTTTGGTTACAGTATTGTTTCTTTTGCATCTTCTACTCCTTAACGTTCCTATGATATCCCTTCATTGTTGTTATATTGAAAAGGGTCTTTTTGTTTCGTTTGTGTAACTTTTTATAGTTTCTGTAAACTGAACACAACAGGGTAATGATCACTTGCACAACGAAGAAGTGCTTCTACGCTCATGCCAGCTGTGAATCTTGGTCTAATGAGTGCAAAGTCAATGACACTGTCGGTGTCACCCTGCCTCCCTGTATGTGTTGGGGATGGTGATGTCAGCGCACTAAGAAGTACTTCATCCAACATCACTTCCAGCGCAATTCTTGGCGGATTGGTACTATGTTGATCCTACATTTTTTTTTTGCATTAAGATCTCCAAATTCATGTTCTATTTCCTCCAGAAAGGTCCAATCTGTTTTTGATGTGTGTTCACCTGGATATATGCATGCATTGATGAGTACAAGGCTTTTCTGATTACCACCCAGTCTTTCAGACACCGAAACCATTTTTATGGATTTTTGCAGAACATTCAATTTCAATCTTTGAGAACGACCTAAATCAAAAAAGATACAAAGCATATAACGTACTCCCAGTTTACCCTGAATACGCGTGAGATATTCCATAAAGAGGAAAAACCGTCTTGGGCCGGTTTAATCATTAATAATGGCTCTTCTGGTAAACATCGGCCATCGTCTGTGACTATAATAAACATACTTACATATTTTCAGAAAGATCGGCCAAGAACTTTCTGAGATTTTCCATAAGAAAGAAAACCATTATGGGCCGTTAGTAACGGCTATAATGGTGAACTTAAACATCCGGCATCATCCGTGACCTATAATGAACATACCTACAAATTTTCAGAAATATCAGCCACGTACTTTCTGAGATATTCCATGAAGAAAAAACCGTTATGGGCCGTTATAGCCGTTAGTAACAGCTGTATTTGTAAACTAAAACATCGGGCACCATCCGTGATCCATCATGAACATACCTACAAATTTTCAGAAAGATCGGCCACGTACTTTCTGAGATATTCCATAAACAAGAAAAACCGTTATGGGTCGTTATAGCCGTTAGTGACGGCTATAACAGTAAACTAAAAACATCGGGCATTATTCGTCACCCATAATGAACATACCTACACATTTTCAGAAAGATCGGCCACATACGTTCTGAGATATTCCATAAACAAGAAAAACCATTATGGGTCCTTGCAACCATAAGTGACGGCTATAACGGTAAATTAAAACATCGGGCATTATTCGTCACCCATAATGAACATACCTGCTAATTTTCAGAAAGATCGGCCATGTACTTTCTGAGATATTCCATGAAAAAGAAAAACCGTTACAGGCCGTTACAGCCGTTAGTAACGGCTATAACGTAAAACTAAAACATCGGGCATCATCCGTGACTCATAATGAACACATCTACATATTTTCACAAAGTTCGGCACAGTAGTTTTGTCTGGAGCGAGTGGAACACATTTTGACCACAGACGGACGGGGACACGGACACACACACACACACACACACACACACACACAACAGAGAGAGAGAGAGAGAGAGAGAGAGAGAGAGAGAGAGAGAGAGAGAGAGAGCGCATTTGTTCCTTCCCATTATAAAGTACTCCCTGTTCTATAAGAGCTGGGAGTACAAAAAGAGTGTCCAGTCATGGAAATAACATGCAATCGTACGGTTTTAGCTTTGTTCTGGTGTTTGTTACGTTTTTTAATACATGAAAAGAAGAGGAAATGAATAATAACAGAGGAGAACAAGAGTTACATAATCATATCAATCCACAAGACCAAAAAAATGCGATCCAGTGGCAAAAGGTCTCCTTGCTGTTTCTAATGTGTACAACGTATAAACTTGCCTGGCGTTATGACATCGAAGACTGAAAAACGGTTTTCAGACATGCTCATGGAGCAGGAGCATTTGTGTCTGTCAAAACATGGGTGGGAAAGCTAAATTCTGAGGAATCTTGTAAACAGGCAAGTGATTGTGCAAACACGATAGTACAAGCCTACGCTGCAGACAAGCTGTTTATCAAATCAACCTCTTTAATTGTGCATACAGGAAGATGTTAGCCACAGGCAATTCAAAACTGCGTTCTCCTGAGGAACCGTGCGATTGGTGACAACTGTGATGACGGAGTGGATAACATGATGTGTGTGAGTCATTGTTTTGAAATAATTCAAAGCTTTGCCATATTAATGCTAACGTGCATCGTAGAGTACAATAATACCAGCACAGACGATCGTTACGGAAAGAAACATATGCACAGCAAATCAATGTTCATTCATTCCGATGACGTGACAAGCGTCCGTATAAGCCCAGACGATCACAGACCAGGGTTTTTTTATCCTCCTTTAACATGCATGTGCATACATAAAGTAACATTGTCACAGAACAGTGTTCATTTTTACGAAGATCTGTGAATCTTCTATTTCATTTGAATTAATATAATGGTTATGTCAATTTAACATTGTCGCGCAAGGTTCCATTTCAGGTTACTGTGGTTCTGCCAGTCTTACACACTCAGCAAAAGAAAGGTTTTTAATAAATAAAGACCAGTTCTGTCAGTCTTCATCTGTCACGGAAGATACGGTTCTACTTATTGTTTCTGGCAGTATTTCTCTGACACAGACTAATGTTCTCAGATTCTGCCAGTTGTGCTGTCAAAACAACGTTTGGTGTATTATAAAGGAACGTTTTCAGAGGACACCGGATTTCATATAATTTAAAGTAATGATGGTTTTGCCAGTCTAACATTGTCACAGAAGGTTCCATTTCAGTTTACAGTGGGTCAGCCAGTCTCTACACACTCACAGAAAATGTGTTTCGTTTAAATTAAGCCAGGTTCTGCTAGCCTATCACAGAACAACAGCAACAAAAAACAATGCTTCTCTGCCTTTGTCTCTGTCTGTCTGTCTGCCCCTCCCTCTCTCCCTCTCTCTCTCTCTCTCTCTCTCTCTCTCTCTCTCTCTCTCTCTCTCTCTTATAGTTTTAAACTTTCACAAAGCATTAGGTTTCGTTTAAATAAAGTCTGGTTCCGTCTGTCTTATACTGTCACAAAGCATTCGGTCCTATTTACGTACATTGTCTCAGAAAAAAACATGTGTCATGTGACACTGTTCTGTCAGTATCACACTGTCATTGAATATCGTTTTATTGACATCAACATTTTACCTCTTTTCTTTTTGTACATTTTTATTTAACTTTTCACAATGTTTTACACAGTAAAGAAAAAAAAAAAGAAGAAAGGGTAAAGAAAAATAACAACATCTCGTTTCTAAATCCCTCCCCCCCCGTCCCCCCCTCCGAACACTCACCCACTCCCTCCCTCCTCACCCACTCCCCCCTCCCCTCACCTCGTCAAGCTGTTGACATGTTGATCAGACATCACTTACACATGTATCTATCTTTTAACATGGTTACAATATGATATACAATAGAGTATTCAGTAAAACAGGCATGATTACATTCATATACAATAGAGTATTCAATAAGACATGCATGATTACATTCATATCAAAGTATATGCATCTCCGGGAAGTATAGAGCATAGGTGGAGAGACCGATAAATATATGCATACAGTGATACAATCGGGAAGGAAATACAGACAAAAATGTTGTGGGACAAAATGGGTTGGACGTTAAGGAGCTGAGAAAATGTAGACTTTGTGAACTGTTTCTCAACCGTTATAGTAATGAGTCTCATTGATAGTACTAGTGATAAATTACATTGATAACAAGAAAGGTCTACCACCACACAAACGCTGTTACATGTGATGAAAAGGGAAAAGGTACCAGTTACAAGGAGGTTGATTGTCATGCGCCCCAGTCGGGAGGGGCGTGCATGATAAATTATCGGACAACGTAGAACGTTATTGTTAATCATTCAACTATACTTGAATCTTCTAGGGTTGAACTGTAGTGAAAAGGGTTCTGTGGTTGATCATTTTTACCTGAGCGGCGTTCAAGGATTTGCATAAGAAAAGACAGCGTTGGCGGAAAAAAAAATAGGAGAGTGCAAAGAGAGAGAGAGAGAGAGAGAGAGAGAGAGAGAGAAAAGAACAGGGCGCCAGCGGCACTTAATTAAAAGGGAAAAGGAAAAAGAGAAAAAGAAAAAGAAAAGTTATTCTTAATTGTTTGAGACAAAAGTCTCAAGCTTATTTGTATTGCTGAACTCGTGTTGGCGAGTTTGTGCAGATAGCGTGTAAGTTCTGATAGGCGAACAAACATGGTAATTCTAAAACAAACAAAAAAAAAAAGTCGAACTTTAAAATGACTTCCAAATTGTACCCCGTTCGCACATCAGGTAGGTAAGTGTTCGCCACCGGAGTAAGAACATCGTTGGTGAGTCTAATTCTATTCATTCACTTTAATATAAGTTTTTTTTTTGTCTCTTTTCAGACGAGAACCCTTTTCCCCTATGACTGGTCACGAGGCTTGTTAGACTGAAGTGCCAGACAAGACTGACACTACTCCTGTGAATTTGGATAAACCTCAAAATTACGCTTTCATGGATGGAGAATACGACGCTCTCAAAGAAAAATTGATTTTACCGAAGATGTTTGTGGAAACAAACCCTCAAGTAAGTAAAAGGCTAGACATCCTTTTGAGATGCATTTGTAAGCCAGTGAAACACTGTGCAGAAAACCCGATATTCACCAAAGACTGAAGCGTGGTTAAATCAGTGTAATGGATAAAAAAAAGTTGTGATATGTTTTGCTTTTTTTTTCAAAGTATGTAAGAGACGCTGATAGATTTGTGTAGTTTGTAGAGAGCGCCCTATTGTGTAAAGGGACTGTTAGATTTGAATAACGTGAAGAAACGTAACTGAAGGTACCCTGACTGTGAAAAGGGACCAATAGCCCCGAAAGGTGTTGATTTAATTTTTTGATTGATTTTGGTGATGTGAGTGTCACAAATTGAAAAAAAGTATATATACAAAACTGTTTTCTATTTTGCATGATCAACTTTGTCTGTTAAAAAATACCCACCCCCACCCCCCACCCCCCCCCAAAAAAAAAAAAAAGAAAAAACCAAGTGTAGGCTCGGTCTTTGTATTGAATACAGTTAGGTTGCGCTGCATGCGGATGATCACGACGTTTCTATGTATGCATGGTGTATGCGTGTGAGTTTGGTCGTGTGACAGTGGTGACACCGACTCTCGAGTTCGGCGGTCAAGAATGAATAAATAGCAATCCCTTTTCTTCACCCTCCTCTGTTAAGATGTTTTTAGGAAGCTACGTTTCTCCTTTTGCATTGTTTGTTTTGATTATATTATTCACTGGTTGCGTTGATTTTATTTGTGCCCCCACACATTGATTTGTTACTTGTGTTTAATTAACATATCTCTGGTTTCCTTACCCGGACGAGTCGCTCATACCTGTCACTTTCTACGATCAAAGGAAGGAAACGCAAGAGTGGGAGGGCTTGTCCCTTCCTTTTCTTTCTATCTCACTGACCCCTTAGATTTCCTTCTGCCCCACGTTGTCCCCTGCGTCCCGCTCTGTCTGCTGACCTCTTCATCTTCCCCTGCGTCCCGCTCTGTCTGCTGACCTCTTCATTGTCCCCTGCGTCCCGCTCTGTCTGCTGACCCCTTCATTGTCCCCTGCGTCCCGCTCTGTCTGTGACCTCTTCATGTCCCCTGCGTCCCCTCTGTCTGCATTTCATCCCCCTGCGTCCCGCTCTGTCTCTGCCCGATTGTCATTGTCTCCTGCGTCCGTCCCGCTCTGTCTGCTGACCCCTTCGTTTGTCCCCTGCGTCCCGCTCTGTCTGCTGACCCCTTCGTTGTCCCCTGCCCCTGCATCCTGCTCTGTCTGCTGACCCCTTCGTTGTCCCCTGCGTCCCGCTCTGTCTGCTGACCCCTTCATTGTCCCCTGCGTCCCGCTCTGTCTGCTGACCCCTTAGATTTCCTTCCGTCCCTGCGTCCTGCTCTCTGTCTCGCATAGAGTAGGGAGTGGAGCCATAGACCAGGTGCGCCACGTCGCATTTTACTTTGTTTCATTATTGATTATTACAGGTAGTTTTTTTGGTTGTTTTTTTTTTTGTCTCTTTCCCTGTCCAGTAGGTAGGTTCCCCCTTCTCTGGGACATGGGCGGTAGTCGCCACATGGGTGCTGCTAGATGGCATCTTTCTTTACGTCTTCCTTCTTCCTATCTCAATTTGCAGTAGAGAGCAGGACTTTGAGAATAAGGCTCAGAGGATGTCCATCTTCTTCATAGCCTGCCAGTGCCCAGAGGATATTGTGCAGACAGCACTTGAGCATCAAGCTCTACCAGCCGCACAGAAGCCCTGAGACCAAAGGAAACGGGACAGGATGAGGATCGCGCTGTGGTGGTCATCCCATACCATCCTCACAACCTACCGGTCTGCAGAATCCTGCGTGAAAACTTTAGTCTCCTCCAGCAAGATCCGGACCTCAAACAAATCTTCTCCAAGCCACCGCTGATTGCTTTTCAGAGGACCAGAACCTGCGTGACATGCTTGTGAGGTCCAAGCTTAGACCACAGGCCACCCAGTCAACCTCACCAGGGTGCAGACCTTGTGGGGACAAAAAATGCAAGACGTGTCCATTTCATAGACACTCCAACTACAGTCGTGGGACCCACTGGCACATTCACTGTGAGGTCCACTTTCAACTGCCATTTTAGGGACTTAGTGTACGTCTTGACCTGCACCCTCTGCTCCAAGCTGTTTGTTGGGGAGACCTGCCTCTCATGGCCGACCGCTTTTCAGAGCACCTGAGGTCGATGAAGCTGGCCACAACAACCCAGTCGGCCAACATTTTGTTGGTCCGTATCACAGCTTTAGTCCTGCAAAGATATCAGCAGTGTGGCAGAACCCCAGAGACCGTGTGTACAGAAAGTACATGGAGAGCCTTGTCGTCAGCCGCATGGGCACCACACAGCCAGCTGGGATGAATATCAGAGTCACTGACGTCTAGCTGAGCCAGGGCCCTTCTGCCTTAATCTCTCTGTCCTGTCCCTCTTTAGCCCCTGTTTCTTGTTCTTTCAGTTGGCTAAACAGTGAATATTTCTATGTATTCTCCTCCTTATGTGTGTGTGTGGGGGGGTGGTGGTGGTGGTGGTGGTGGTGGTGGTGGTGGTGGTGTGGTGTGTGTGTGTGTGTGTGTGTGTGTGTGTGTGGTGCTGTGTAACTTTTTTGTGGACTTTGATTTTTTTAAGATTTGATTAATTTTATACTTGTATTTGATAACCGTACTTGTGGTAAAAAAAAATTCTACATCTAATTTGTGGCTTGCGTGCTATAAGGCTAGCTGTCTTGATTTATGGCCTAAAATACTCACATGTGCAACATGTTGATGTCGCTTGCTTATGTCCATCATTTCACTGTTTTCTTTTCCATCTTTTGAAAAAAAAACGATTATTCGTGTAGTTTTAATTTTTCAGCTCTCTTTTCTCCTGGAATTTCAAGAATTCCCCTTTGGGAAATTCTTACCCAGGAAGGGGGTGTCATGAGCCCCAGTCGGAAGGGGTGCGCATGGTAAATTAACGGACAACGTAAAAGGTTATTGTTAATCATTCAACTATACTTGAGTCTTCTAGGGTTGAACTGTAGTGAAAAGGGTTCTGTCATTGATCGACTTTACCTGAGCGTCGCTCAAGGATTTGCATAAGAAAAGAGAGCGTTAGCAGAGAGAGAGAGAGAGAGAGAGAGAGAGAGAGAGTGAGAACAGTCCAGCCCAAACTAACAACAATAGCAATTTCAGGAAGCAGTGGACGTTGAAAAGGTCATGTCAGAGAAATATCAGAACCCACAAACCAACAGACAAGGCCTGGGGTCAACAAAAATGAAATGGTGATCAAACCAAGAGCGAAAACAAAGAGGAGCCTAATAGTACAAGAATAAAACAAAGAAGACTATACCAGGAGAATCGAGATGGGCATTACAGCAAGATCACAAGTGGCAGTGGACTACGTGGAAAAGAACACTTCAAAGAAGTCTTAGCTGAAGTGAAATATGGCATATGGCATTTTTAGGATCAGCTTCACCCTCAGATCTGTATATGGCTTCCTGCCTTTGAAATCAAATCTGGTGAAATATGGGAAATCAGATGAGCCTACGTGTCCACTTTGCCATAGCAAACAATCGGTGGAACATGTCCTGAGTTCATGTAAGATAGTTTTAAACCAGGGAATATACACTTGGATATACAATCAAGTGCTACTGGAGATGGCACATGCAATTAGCACTGCTTGGAGAAACTCTACGCCATGAGAAGCTCCAGCAACAACGTTCCAAAACAGCATAAGGCAGCAAATTATGATTTGTAATAATTGTGATATCAAGAACTTGGAAGCTGACTTTACTGTATGGAGTGGGTAATTGGAAAGCATAGCAGAACCTTCAGAAGGGAAAAAATCCAAAGATTATATATATATTAGTGGCATGGGATCAGTGGCATGACAGTGTAAAAGCGCGGGTGATGTTTTGAACTTGTGACACGAAAGCGAAACCATAGGTAAGCAGTGTTTGAACCCGAACTTTTCTTGTTGATTGGACACTGAGGCACGCGACTGGTGAGAGACACTCACTGTTTTGTAGGACGAGAGCGTTCCCGATAGGTATGGCAGTCCAGGAGTTGCCATACAGGAGGAAAGGGCGCTTGGCTTGGGCCGAGTCATTAGCTAA